>PVJX010002600.1:0-125157 GCA_004027295.1 Dolichotis patagonum | reverse complement strand
ACAGGGATGATATCCCGAGGAAATGAGCACCTTGGCCAAGGCTTTACAGAACGGTCCTGCGTAGACACCCCCTGTGCCAGGAAAAACCACAGTTGGGCGCCACTTGATCCAGCCCACGGATCAGTCCGTGGGTCTAACCTGGAAGGGGAACGGGGATGGGATGAGAATGGGACAAGAGGAAAGAGAGACAGAGACAAGTCAAGCAATTCCAATCAAGTCTCGTTTATTGAGGAAGTGAACATGGCTTATATAGAGGGCAGAAATGAGGGAGTCAGATCATGTAAAGTAGTCAGGTAACTAGGCAACTATGGGTGGTACTAACCCTTTTGGCGGGAGTATCTAAGCAACAGTTGGGCGGGCTCAACTTTCTGGCGGGAGTAACTATGGGCAATGGTGGGAGGAAGTATGTCATCAGGCAGAGATGTTGTGAAGAGACCGGATAGGTCGCAGTCATGTCTGGCCAGGCAGAGAGGATCATGGGCAATGTAGGCAGACACACCAAATGCCCACAGGAGGGCGGGATGGGGCAGCAGCAGGGAGGCTATCCCGCCGCTCCCTACAGTATTCTATTGTATGGGAATACCGCATCTTTTTTAGCCATTCCTCAGTTGATAAGCATTTGGGTTGTTTCTAAGATTTAGCTATTACAAATTGTGCTGTCATAAACATAGGTGCACACATATCTTTGTGGTATTATGTTTTTAATTCTTTTGGCAAAATATCCAGAAAGGGAATAGCTGGGTCAAATTCTAGTTTTTGAGGAATCTCCACATTGATTTCCACAGTGGTTGCACCAATCTACCCTCCTACCAACAATGGAGAAGGATTCCTTTTTCCCCATATCCCCCACTGGCATTTCTTATTTGGTTGATTTCTTGATGATAGCCATTTTTTCTGGCGTGAGGTGGAATCTGAGTGTTGTTTTAGTTTGCATTTCTTGGATGACCAATGACACTGAACATTTTTTCATACATTTGTTTGCCATTTGTATTTTTTCATCTGAGAAGTGTGACTTCATCCCAGATACCCATTTTTGGATTGGATCTTTGAATTTTGGGGGCCCGATTTTTTTCAGTTATTTATATGTTATACATGAAGTCTTTTGTCTGAAGGGCAGTTGGCTAAGATTTTTTCCCAGTTTGTGGGTTTTCTGTTCACTCTGTTGGTGACATGTAGAAACTGCTTAATGTTTTTTTTTGACCTGTAAAATCTTTTTAATGAGATTCCAGCTGTTGATTCTTTGAAGTATTTTCTGTGCAATTTGGCTTTGTTCATGAACTCTCTACCTATGTCTTCAAGATTTCTACCTAATTGTCTTCCAGTAGATTTAGTGTTTAGTGTTTCTGTTTTAATATTTAGACTTTTGATCCATTTTGATTTTAGTTTAGTAACACGGTGATAGACACAAATCTAGTTTTAGTCTTTGGCATGTAGAAAGCCACTTTTTCCAGCATCATCTATTAAAGAGGCTTTCTTCCAGTGAACATGTTTGGCTCTTTTGTCAAAGATAAGTTAGCTGAGTGTATTTGGAATTGTGTCTACATCTTGTATTCTGTTCCATTGATTCTCAGGTCTATTTGTTTGCCAGTACAATACTGATTTTATGACACTAGCTTTGCAGCATAATTTCAAGTCAGGGATTATGATGGCTCCTGCCTTACCTTTGTTGCCCAGGATTGCCTTTGTTTTCTAGGTCTCTTCTGGTTCCAGATGAATTTTAGGAACTTTTTTCTAGATCTATGAGCTATGCTAGTGGTATTTTGTTTGGGATTGCATTAATTCTCTATAACAATTTTGGGAATATGACCATTTTTACAATGTTTTTTCTTCCTATCTATGAACAAGGGATTTCTTTCTATTTTCTGAAATCCTCTTTGATTTCTTTTTTCCTAGTATTGTAATTTTTCAATATATAAATCTTTTACTTCCTTTGTTAGATTGATTCCTAAGTATTTCATTTTTTTGGATGCTGTTGTGAAACATGTGGTTTCCCTAATTTCTCTCTCAGTGAGTTTGTTGTTTGTGTACAGGAATGCTATTGAATTTTGGGTGTTTACTGTGTATTCAGCTTTGCAACTGAATTTGGTTATTAAATCTACAAGTCTTCTGGTGGAATTTTTGGAGACTTCTATTATGTAGAGTATCATGTCATCTGCAAATATTGATAATTTAACTTCTTTTTTTGTCCTTATTCTTTTTATTTTTCTCTCTTCTACAATTTCTCCTAGCTAATGTTTCCAGAGCTATGTTGAATAATAGTGGCGGTAGTGGATATCCCTGTCTTGTGCTTGATTTCAGGTTGAAAGTTTTCAGTTTTTGTTCATTTAGCATGATGTTGGAGATTAGTTTGTCATATATAGCTTTTATCAGATTGAGATAAAGACCATCTATTCCAATTTTCTGTACAGTTTTTTTATCATGAATGAGTGCTCAATTTTATCGAAAGTCTTTTCTGCCTCTATTGAGCCAATCATGTGATTTTTATCTTTAACTTTGTTAATATGGCATATTACATTTATTGATTTGCATATGTTGAACACTCTTGCATTCCTGGGATGACTCCTATTTGGTCATGGTATACAATCTTCCTGATAAGTAATACTGAATTTTATTTGTTAGTGTTTTCTTGAGCATTTTTGTATCTATGTTCCTTAGCAAGATTGGCCCATAGTTTTCTTTTCTAGTATGTATATAAACGATTTAAAGGAGAAAAGCTTAATTCTAAATCACAGCTTCAAAGGTTTTAGTCCATGGTCATCTGGTTCTGAGGCAGAAAGGCACAATGAAGGAAAGCTGCTCAGTTCATGGCATCCTGAAAGCAAGCACATGGGAAGAGCCAAAGGCAAAGGGGCCAGAGACAAGATATATTCCTCAAGATCTCATTCCCATGACCTGCCCAGCCTTACTTAGAAGTGTGCTTTACTCATCTGCTAGGCATCTCTCAAACTGGAAGTTAGACTGGAAGTCAAAATTAACCATCACAGGCTACATGACATAAGCTCTGCCTTCATCATCATGTGGCATTCTCCATGTGTGTCTCTGTGTCTTCACAGGACTTCTACTTACAAGGACACTAGTTGAATTGGATTAGGGCCTACTCTACTCCAACATCAGTAGATTGTATTTCCAAGTAACATCTCACTTTGAGGTACTAGGGATTAGGACTTCAACATATCTTTTTTGAGGAATACAATTGAATATTATTGCACTGGGGAGAAATGAAGTGAGAGATCAAGGACATGTGTGCTCTCAGAATTGGCAGTCCAGCAGGAAAGAAACAATGAACACAAGCACATGGGTTAGGAAGCAAATGAGAGCCCCACACAGTAAATATCAAGGAAGGTGGGGGTAAATAGGATAAGAACAAGTTGAAAGGAAGTTGACAGTGCTCTCAGAATTGGCAGACCAGGAGGAAAGAGACAATAAAAACAAGCACATGGGTTAGGAAGAAAATGAGAGCCTCACACAGTAAACACCGAGGAGGTGGGGGTACATAGGGTAAGAGCAAGTTGAAAGGAAGTTGAGAGAAGGAGGTATCAGCTGCATCCAGGGAAACATATTGTTAGGGGGAAGAACGGGAGAGAGGAGCAGGAAGCCACAGACTCAATGTAAGAAAGCTGGTCACTGCAAGTCACCATTTTAGAGTTCATTGAGCAACTTCCTGCATGGGACTAGAACGGTAGTGTGTTCTGCCCAGGAGGCTGATGGTCTTGCATCATTTTCATTTAAGAGTGGAAAGGCACACAGGAAGAGCCCAGGGCCGTGGCATTTTGATCCAGGCTGAAAGACACCACTTCCTAGGGACTGGAGCACTGCCTGGAGTGGCAAAGTTGATCCCTGTGGAAGGTGAGCCCAGGGCTTGGAATTCATATAATTCCATCAGAGGATGAGTGAGTTAAAGTGAGAGGCATGAATTTCTCTGAAAGCAAACAGTTCGTCTTTTGACAAGCCATGCCATGATCCTAGGCTCCTCCTGTGTCCTTTTTGACCACTTAAATGCCAGGTACTGGCATTGAACATTGCCAAATTTCACCACTTCCTTCTTGGCCTTCAGTAGATCACCTTCCTCTTGCCGCCTTTTCTGTCACTATGTTGCCGTCACATTTGGCCAATTATCCTTTAAATGTGAAAATTGATTGTGCCTTTTCTTCTCAGTAGCTTGTCAGTGGCTTCCCATTGCCAGTAAGGTTCTGTGTGCCCACTGCCCCTGTGTCTCTTCCTGGGTCCTTAGGCATCCTACCTTCTCAGGCTTTCCACACAAGCTCATTCCTCAAGTTGGAGCTTTGATCACCACCTTTCTCTTCATTCCAACTTGCTGATGCCTGTAGGTCTTCTCTTAAATGTACTTTCTCAGGGAGAAGCTTCCTGACTCTGTGTCTTACTTTTAGCCATGTTACATCCTCCTTATATATGTCCACAATATCTTGCTGTCTCTTTCAAATAGTCAATAGAATTGCAAAGTTTGACTTTTGTGTGTGTATATGCAGAGATTTTCCCTCTTTTAAAATGAAGAGAGTAGAGATTTTGTTCATCTTGCACCACAATCCATCCCACACTCCTCCCACAGGGCCTGGCCCGAGGTCAGTGACTGGTCAGTAAATCACCACTGTTGAGAACCCTGGAAGTGTGGTCCTTGCCAGACCCTGTTTGACTTCTGAAATATCTCCAGAGTTTCATATGAACCAAGCTCTGATAGAGGGGACAAAAATTGGACAAAAGCAAGAACCAATTTGGGACCTGGAAGCAGTAATGTTGCTTTCCAGAGAGAAAGCGATTTATTAGAATTCAGAACATTTACCTCACAAGCAGACTTGCTTCTTAGTGTTTGTTCTAAAATGTTTTTGTAACTCAAAGGTAGAGACTACAGACTTGAAACACAAAGCAAAGGCAAGAGGAAGAAAGGCAGGAGCCTTTTCCTGTTCACTCATGCCCACTCCAGAGGAGAGGGTGTCCTTGTTCTCCTCCCACTTCTCTGGCCATAAGTGGGTACCTTTAAAGTCCCAAGTCAGTACTCCCTCCTGGGCTGTAGGGAAAAGTCTGCAGAAAGAGGCCGCCACTCTGATGCCCAGGGGTTGGGGATCATTTGAAGGGACCTGGTGCAGCCTCTGTTCCCTTTCCATGGGAAGGACAGGTGCATCTGGAGGATGATGTGGACACTGAGATGGGAGCTTCTACCTCTGTGCAGGCTGGGGGGCCTTCCTTCTCGGTCTAGCCCACCCTCACTGCTGCTAGTTGCATGAAGGCAGTTCTTGTCTTTAAAGTCAGCAACAATCACTTGAAACTCATTTCCATGTGCCTCTGGAATATCCATGGAACTGCTTTATCCTGGAGTTAGAGATACAGTGTTTGAGGCTGTTCTGTCAGAGAAGGGATCACTAACTGAGGTAGCTGGCAGGAGTAGGAACAGAAAGAGAATAGTGGCAGGTAGCCCGCCCAATGGCTAATGGCCTCCCCTGGATAGACCTGGCCTCAGGACTTTGGGACTTACCATCCTGGAAATAGAGGAGGCCAGAAGGTAGTAAGTTGGGGTCACTTTGTCTGAAGGTTCTAGGGGTAGCAAAATCAGCAGGTCATGTTTGAGTGGAGGATGTGGGACATAGAGCTCTTTACCTCTCTGGGATGACATGGAATTGGTGGTGTTGACCTATAGAGGACCATGTGGGATCCTCAGCCCACAGTGTGCCTGAGATGGAGAGGCAACTTGTGCCATGCACACATGGGCTGAATTCAAGAACTACTTGTGTTCCTTCTCCTCCACCTTGCTGCCTGCGGAGGAAGTGGGTGCTTACACCATCAGTGCTTGTGGGGAAGCTCTTGGTGTCTCCCTGGGGCCCACATCAAAACTTCTCAAACTTTTCTGCTGAAGTATCCTTTACATGAACAAATGCATGCCCCAGAGCAGCAGATATGAAATTTCTTTTAAGTCCCTTGTTCTAGCTTAAAAATTCATGTGAATTTTGCATCTAATTGCATAATATATTCATGCTTGTTTTAATATAAATATATTCTTTCCCTCAAATATTCAAATAAAATGCATGGTTTGAGAAAGTTGCTAGAAGAAAGGGGCTGGGTGATAAGGGAGTGACAAGAGAGCTCAGTCTCCCCATTTGAAGCTTTGGTTACATAGCCTTTGAGGTAGAGAATTTTTTAATGTGGAAACATATTTACTGTAAAAGAATGAAGACGTGACAGGCTTTTTAAGGCAGAACGTGAACGTGCCTTACAATTTGACTCAGTAAAGGAACCCCTGGTGAGTATCTGTGCTATCATTATTTCCAGCAGCCTGGCCAAGCTGCTGGCCCTGGAGTCTGTGAGGTGCATCTGACTCCCTTGTAGATGCTGTTCTTACCCTTCAGCCTCCTGCCCAGATCCCATTCTGTTAATTACATGGAAGAGTTGGTCTGAAGTCAGCTATGTCAGAAACCAAGAGCAGTGACAGGACACTTTAACTTCTTCAGGCCCAGGCCTGGTCTTAATGCGTAGCTGAGGTCCTGGCTGTGTCTGAGGGATGCTTCATCAAATGGGGCCATGTGTGGGCAGGCTGGGACTCAGGGATCCATTGGCATGAAGAGAAGAGGTTGTGGGGACTTCATTTCAGAGCCCAGTGGGAGGAAGGGTGGAGCTGGACACTGTGTCTCCATTTCCCGAGCTGTGGGTGAGGGGTGGGGTTTAATAGAAACGGCAGACAGGAGTCAGCAAGCTCCTTGCAATAGGGACCTTGGAATCCCAAGTCCAGAGGATGAAATGCAATGAAGCTGGGGTGAAGGTCCTCATCTTATGTTTACAGAGTAAATAGGGTCCCCAGGAGAAGTCAGTGCTCCCAGAGAACCTGACTAAAGTGACCCCAAGTGGCTTTGTGGGCAATGATCAGCAGTGAGGGGTTCAGGCAAAATATCCTGAGGGAAGAAGCTGCTCTTTTCCACAGCGGAAGCTACAGGAGTACCTGGGGGTCCTCACTGGCTTTGCTAAGACAGAGGCAATGAACTAGTATAATTCAATGTTCCTCTTTAGGTGGCCTAAAGAATCCCCACATCCCTGGAAGGTTTAGGGAAATCAGAGGATAATTCCACCAACCAACCATTTAACCTGTGATATTTTTCATTCATGTACGGTTTTAAAAATAAAAATAAGCAAACTGGAACTTCCTAGAGTCTATCAAAGAATTTGCCCCTTCAAAGTGTATCTCAGGAGATTATGCACAAACTCCAAGGTACTATTAGTATTTTCAGGAATCATTTTTGGGAGCTGGCTTCAGAGCCACTCTGACTCATACTAAAAGACAGCTGGTATAATTACCCAACTTGTTCTTTAGCTTTGCCTTTGAATACTTTTTGTTTGATTCCAAAGATACAATCCTCAGTCAAATAATCATGCTCTTTCACCAAGCCTTCTTTGCTGAGGTCTGTACATTTCTTAAACCAATGGAGCATATCTGGCTCATTTTTGGCTGCCCCGATCCTGGCCGGATGATTCCAAAATTCTCAATCAATATTTATTTCTGAGGATGCTCACTCTATAGAGCTATCTCTTATGTATTTCAGATCCCAAGCTGCAAAATGTTTACCTCTTCTTTTTTGAGCAGTTCTTGTGTTAGGCAGTTAATTCTATTATAAATCTATACCCACTAAAATCTATGATGAGTATCCTTTCTGGAATAAGTATTAGCAATTTTGCTTTTTCTTTTGGTTAACATTGCAGAGAATAGTCTGTCAACATTTTTCCCTCTATTGCTTTTCTTTTAAGGGGCATAGAACAAAGATGAAAAAGCACAGTTCCCAGAGCACACAGAACAGAGAACTGGCACTTGAGGGATTGATTATGTATTCACTTATTTATTACAGTTTTTTTTAATGGCCCAGCTGCTTTGGTTTACACAAGCTGGGCTGAAATATTTCACTTGATAGTATTCTTATCTGGTGGTTACAATATGGAGTAAATGAATGCAAGGTTTTTTTTTCCCCTCTAAAAGAGAAAAATAACAATTAAGTAAAAAATAGTATTAGTGTCTGAAACTAGGATTCAAGCTGAATGGGTGATTCAGCACTTTCAAATGTTTCCATGGCATGCCCATTGCTTGTTTCCCTTTCCTGAGGTGACCTCTGGCAGCCACTAGAAGGAACATGTGGGAGCCACACATCCAACTGAGCTATCCACTCCACACACCTGTCCCTGAGGGGAGCTCGGAGGCCCAGGCTCAGACCGACTTGTGTGCATCTTACAAAGTGCTCCCAGGAGACTCTCAACCTCTGACTGAGCATATGGGATCCATAACCATCTGACCACTGCTGACATGTGATTTCTTTCCTTTTGTCATCATTATGCCTCAAAAGTTATGTTTTGGTCAAGTGATGGAATAGCCCAACTCCATCTGTTTCACACTGAAGGAGGAAGTTGCTGGCTCATGTAACTGGACAGTCTAGGGGTAGGTTTGGCACAGATGTTGCCTGATTCAGCGATTCAAGATGATGTCAAGATGGAGCTTCTTTCCTCTTTTTGCTTTGCCCTTTTCGTGTTTTTGTTGTTGTGTTATTTTTTTTCCCTCAGACAAGCTCTCTTGCAAAATTGAAATGGCCATCAGTTGTTCTCACCTCATATCCGCCAAGTCTGTCAGAATGCTATTCTCCATTTCTCATTTGCTGGAATGAAATTTTGTGATTTGACTCTCCTTGGTCCTAGTTGGATTCAAGCACCCATCTCCTCTGTACCAGGCAGGTTTCATTTGTAGAACACAGAAGATGCTCTGGATATTTAGAGCAGGGAGAGCTTAACACCAGTATTGGAAGCTTATGAAATGGTTGGATGGTCTTATAGTGCGAATCTTCAGAAGTGATTCCCAGAACACAGCAAAACTGACTTGCTGGGGAGAGTTTTGACTCTTGAAACACTCAGCAAGTCTACTACGGAACAACTGAACTCAAGATTGCTCTCCATATTTGTGACTCGAGGGTTATGAGGTAGGAAGTTCACAACCACTGTCATGGCCACCAAACTGCCTCTCTAATCAAAAACATGAGTGACCTGCTGCTGGCCTGCTACTATGGAGGTCTTCATAGCATGTGTGTGACAGAAAATGCTGAGTCACAGGAAAACTATCTCTGTTGCACATCTGCCTTCCAAATCTTGTTTGAGTGGAACACTTTGGGTAATAATTTACATTTATACCACAGCTTGCAGAAGAGTCAAGCAAGGGTAGTTTCTGGTTGCATGGCTCTTGCAGGCACTGCAATACTGGACGGCACTTGGGGAGAGTTGGAAAGGCTTCTGAGGGCAAATCTACCCTAGTGGGGCTGGGAAGCTGGAGGCTTCCCAGAGGAAATACAAACTGTAGAAGAGCTTTATTTTGTTCCTGGAAGGAAAGGTTAAAAAAATGCTGGGTGACAAACTCAAGAAGTGTCCCCTGCAAGATACATGATGCTTTGTCATTTACAAGTACCTTCATCCACAGCTCCACTTGCTTTTCATGAAAATCTCGTGAAGGAGGGAGGCCAAATAATATTTCCATTTTACAAACATTAAACACAGAGGTCAAGAGGTCCACATGAACCCCTGTCCAGCTGGAGGCGGAGCTCAGATTCAGCCTTGCGGACTCCAGTTCAATCCTGTTCCTTTGGGCTGGATCAGAATGCAGAAGAAACTTCTTTCTGAAACAAAGGTTTCTGAAACAATGGTCTTGCAGAGCTTTGGAAGAAAGCATTTTCCTACTTGCTGGAAGCTCTGGCCAGCTTGGAACATGAGAGGCAGAGTGGAGGCAAGAAATCTGTGCAAGCCTGCGGCTGCTTTCATTCAGATGCTGTTTATTTGAAGAATGAAACAGGGTTTCACATTTGTTTGTTTGTTTAATGTTGGGTGATCTAAGATGCCACAGTTTCATAGTAAATATCTACATTTAGGGCATGGATGGGTTCATGGTTCTCCCCAAAAGCAATATTTTTAACATTAGTCATTCCTATGTAAATGCAAAATTTTCTTTGATAATAGATCAAAGCAGACCCCTCCTCCTAGCTTTCTGTGTGAGCTGCAAAATGACTGTTTTTGCATAAACCAGATTGGAGCTGAAGGAGCTGTTAGCTGCATCACAAATGCCTCCTGTTGTCAGTGCCCAACGAGCAAGAGATTCCTCTCCCTCAGGATGCTGACTTGGACTATTGAAGTGATACTGATTTCAAAATTGAACAGAGTTTATAATCCAGGCACTGTGGGACGCTGAGACAAGTGGATCACAAATTCCAGCCCATCCAAGGTAATTTAGCAATTTATCAAGACCTTGTTTTTAAATTATAAAGCGGGAAAGGAGATGCATCTCCCTGAAAATGAACTGAGTTCAGTCCCCAGTAAAACACACGGACACACACACACACACACAAAACCAACCCTGACCTTACAGTATCCAACAGCATGAAATCTTGACCTAGGATATTGCCTGTATTGCCTTCGACTGGTGAGGGAAATGTAAATTTGAGGTCATATTCTTGGGGAAAGGAGTAGAAACATGAAGTCTTACCCAACCCAATTCTACCTCAAACTTATATGCTGTGGGGCCTGTGCTCTGCGTGCCAGTGGCTCCACCCCAAGGGGTACTGGGCCCAATCGTGTGTGGAACCCAGGAGGATCTTTTCTTTCATGTATGATCAGGCCAAGCTGCTCCTAGGGTACTCACCATCCTGCTGTAAGCAGAGCTTTGTGTGGAGATGGTCCTGAGCATGAGTGCCTGAGATGGGTCGGTCTCCTCATCTACACCTTAACCCACGAGACTTTTATACCTTTCCATGCAGTGAGCTGGTTATTTCTCTTTTGTTCCATTGCTTCATTACCAAACTTAAGGAAATGCCTCTGTTATCAGTTAAATTGTGTCCTTCCCCGAATTCCTATGTTAAAGTTCTAACCATAGTACCCCAGAATGTGACTGCATTGGGAACAGGGTCTTCAAAGAGGTAATTACAGAGCCAAGGATACAGCTCAGTGGCACAGTGCCTGTCTGGCAAGTGTGAGGTCCTGAGTTTGAATGCCGATACCAACAAACAAACAAACAACAAAAAAAGAGGTAATTACAGATCAGTAAGGTAATTTGGTTCTGATCCAGTATAACTGATATCCTTATAAGAGGAGATTAGGACACAGACCTGGCAGACACAGGGACAAGACACATATCACAAGCCTAAAGGCCTTAACAGAAACCAACCCTCAAGACTTATGGCCTCCAGGAGTGTGAGAAAATAAATTTTAGCTGTTGAAGGTACTGTGTACATTTTGTTATGGCAGCCCCAGCAGACTAATACCCTTTTTCTCCCTCCAGACTAACCACAAGGATGGCCTTCCACTCTGCTTCTGAGCCCATTTTTTGAATAGAACTGCTGACCATTTTCCTTCTGGAGTCAGAGATGGCAGAGAGGCCTTCACTAGTAGTTGTGTGAGTGGAATCCTTTTTCAATGACTTTGAAGACACATACACACACGCGTGCATGCACACACGCATACGTCATTCTTCTAGCACCAAGGATGTGTGAAGTTTACCAGCTGCTTCTACTGGGAAACATTCTGTGGGGAGAAACTGAGGGGAGATGTGGTCCTGCATGTATGATTCACCCAACTGACTCACCGTGCAGCAGGCCCATTTTCTCTGCACGTGCAGTTGAATCCAGGGGCTCTGCCTTTCCAAATGTATCCCACTAACTCAGCACAACACTCAGACACAGCATGCCTGACTTGGCTCATTTCTTCTAGACAGAGTCCACACCTTGTCCCTACGGGGTAACTGGGCTCACCATGGTCTGAAATCTGTGCTGATTACACATTTTCAATGAGAACAGTTGGCACACCATCTTTTGCTTGCAGCCCTCTGAGGTATGGCCATTGTTCTGGTAATAGCATTGATTTCTAAACATGGTGAAATCTTTAAGTTAGGAGAATAAGTAATAATTACAGCATTAATGGTGCATAGAGCAGACTATCACCCTTGGAAATCTGGCCTATGCCAGTGTTCCCTAGACAACCTAATTTGAAGATCTCCCATCTCCTTTTCAGTCTTCTCTCTGTGGGCAGGTTCTTGTCAAGACTGATCCGCCTCGATGTGCACAGTGCAAGTTCTGGCATTCATCGGGGCTCAGTCAGTATTCCCCGAAGGCACGAATTATGAACGAAACTTAAATTAATTTTCACAAATGTAATTTAATTTCAAAGTATTTCTTTTTTTGCATCCTCACTCTATCATTACAGTCAGAGAAACAGGGACCCACATAAGTAGAGGGGACTCAGGCATGGCTGCTCTGGTTTTCCAAAAATACCTGCCCTTCATTCTGGGTCTCATACTCTAGGTCTCTTCCTAAATAATTGACACAGTGACCTCCATGGTGCCCAGACAGGAGTTGGCATTCAGTAAATATCTGCTATTGAAAGAAGCAGCCAGTGAAGAAACCTTGAGAGTAAAACACAGATGTTTTATTTAACATCTAGCCTCAGTCCATCAAGTTCCTTAACACTGTCATGCTTAAGTCTAATTGCCTTCACTTAGAACATTGCTTTGGAGACCCTGTCACCAACTACCTCATTTCAGGAGAAGCCAGCATCTTGGTGATCTGGCCAAGATCTGTCCCAGGGCCCACAGGAGCAGAGCTTTCTCCAAAGCCTCCTGTTTGACCTTAAACATTCACATGAGCTGTGCATCCTATTCCATAACGTGGCTGTGCTTATGCCTGCCGTCGGATACACTGAGGTACTAGTATCTGAGTAAACTGGTGTTCTATAAACATGTATTCTGGGCATTGTGGTTTCCAGGGCCACCAGAAAATTACCATGACCCCAAATGGAGAAAATCAGTACCCACAGACCCCTAAGGATTACCAAAGACTTAATCCAGTGGTGTGTAAATCACTCCAATGAAAGCAGGAAGAAAACATTAGAACTCCTCTTGAATATCTTTTAACCGTTGCCATTTTAGTGTGTGCTTTATATTACTATATGTTATAGTGAACAAAGTACTACTTGCATTTACACGATACAAAATAACTTCACATAATGTGGGTGGCTGCTGAAGAAGTTGTCACTGAGATCAGGACTATCAGAGACCAAGAACCAGCTGCTTAGCCCCACTTACAACAGCTGGCCCTGGGTTTGGGGCTGCTCTTGCTCACATGGGGACCTGTTTTCTTCCCTAACCTCTCATTGTGTCTCATTTCTCCCCGTCAGTTGTAGTGTGAGCTGGGTGAGGTACCAGAAACCTCTGAGCAGCTCTCTGGCTGACTCGTCCTGCCTATCGGATAGGAAGCAAGGGCCCCCTCCCCCGCTCACATAAATTTAATGTATGACGCTGGGTTCTTGGAAAAAGAAGGGGCTTTATTGAAGGTCAACCAACAAGGAGACAGAAAGTAAGTTCAAGTCTGTCTCCCCACTAGTCCTATTAAGGAATTTAAGCCATCAGTGTATGGAGAAAGAGGGCTGATTGACTGTAGTCAGGAGTCATGGTGGGATGGTCTGCACTCAGGATGCTGGTCCAGGTAGAACCTGTGGAGAGTGTGGTCTGCCTTGCAACAGTACATGGCCTCCTTTGCCTCTAATCTAAGTCCATGAGGCTTCTTGCTTTGCTCACCTTCCACTGGGCTTTCAAGATCACTTTTTAATGTAATGTGATTTTATTTAATTAATTAATTTTTTGTTGTGATGGGGATGGAACTTGTACATGCTACACAAATGCTCCTCCACTGAGCTACACTTCCAGTCCTCGAGGTCATATTAGATTGGTTCCTAGGATTCTGTGCTTGCATCTGGAGCAAGGTCAGAGAAATTGCCATTTTATGGCCCACTGTCAAATCTAGAAATCTAAAGGGACTGTTTCTTACCTGCAGAGGAAATCTCAGACTCAGCTCTTAAAAGGAAGCACCTTTTACAGCTCCCAGAGCAAGCCTGCACTGAGGCCCCTTCATCACCATCCCAGAACCCCTCTGCAATGGAGATCGCCAGGAAGTGGCCAGTAGGGACTCTTGTGGTTGGCTGAGCGGGTGTCTCTAGCCTGCCCAAAGCAACTGGCTAAGCAGGGTATCCCGGCCTGAGTGTCTTTCCCATCTGCTGCTGCTATGGAGAGAACTAGGCCCAGGCCTCTCCTATGCTCCATCCCCTGCTGCACCTTCTCTGGCCCTAGGCATAGGGCTTCTTCCTTCTGAGATCAGCAAGACCTGTAGGCTCCAAGTGGGGCCCGTTCCTATGGATAGGACATGCTTAAGGTACAACATAAGATGAATGGGCTTTGGCATCAGATAGCTGTGGAGCTTTGACAAGTTGTGGGCGCTGAACTGCTGTGAGCCATGTTTCTTCCTGTGAAGCACAGCTGAGGCAAAGGCCCTGGTCCTGTGGCCAGGACTCACTGCCAACTCTGCCACTCACTCACCATCCTGGGCTAAGTCCCTTTGGTGTAATAATTGTTCCTGTTGCCTTGGGCAGTGTGAATTCAAACAGAATGATACATGTGACACACTTAGCTCAGCTCCAGGCCACTGTGATCCTTACAGGATCTCTATCATAATGAGTGCCAAGATCACCTACAGAATCTGGTGCACAGTTGGTACTAAACAAATATTTGTTAAGTGAACTTGAGAGTTGGAGGTGAAGTCCCTGCCTGGCTCCAGGGAGCCTTGTCAGCTTGGAGAGTGGGACTGGACGGGGGCTGGTTAGGTTAGGGTTTATCTTCAGCTCTCTTCAAACTTTAACTTGCTGATGGAGAGCCAGGGTCTTTGACTCAAAGAAGGGGTAGGGTCTTCATGCTTTCCTTCTCCACTGGAATTGGACTTAGGGTATCCCCATGGGAGGTCTGAGGGCAGCACTGCCCTGAGTAAGCCTGGCTGAGGCAAGTTGTAGTCCTCATGGAAAGAGCCAGTGGCCAATTTGCCCCTGGTCCAGGGGTTGTGGGCTGGGGCATGTGGGCTGTGTGGTGCTTGGAGGCCCTTCCTAGCAGCTGTTGGCTCAATGCATTCTGCATTCCTGCTCTTACTCTGTCATCTCCAGGCTGGGGGGAAATGGAATAGGTACCTTTATTTGACTGCACCAGTAGCTAGTGAACCAGGCTTATTTGTGACATCCAGAGGTCACCAAAGGAAGTAGCACACTGATGAGGGTGCACATAAGAGAAGACTTTAATCGTAACGTGGCTGTAATAAGAGTTGCATTTTTAGCATCATATCTATAAGAGCCAGGGACATCACATTCCCTGTGTGGAGTTTCCAGGGTGCTGATCAGTCCAGTGGGGTTGTGGAGAGAGGGTGCCACTAGGAGGAGGTCTCATGCAGAACATGCACAGCTGCACATGCAGATTGACAGACACATATGCGCACACACAGACACATAGACATACCAGTACATACACTCATGCATAGCAAGACCTGCAGAGACCCACAAATCTGCACACTCAGCCACACCCACACAGACACATAAAGAGCAGAGCCGGGCTGTCCAGGAGCTTCCCGAAGCCCCACAGTGTTTGCATCAGAATCACTGGGGCTGGGCAGCTTGCTTTGGGCACAGATTTTCAAGCTTCACCCCAGGGATTGTGACTTTGTGACTTGGGGTGGTTTCAGGAAATCTACATCTCCTATGGATTCCTTAGGCAGTACTGAGGAACACTTTTTTAGGGCCCAGAATCGGTAATGAGTGTTTGGATTGAGAAGCAAGGGAACAAAATAACTTTGAGGTCTGGGTCACTTCCATGGGAGAAAGGTCTGCTCCCAGTCATTCCAGGATCTGGCGATGGGGTGTGGCTAAGGAGCAGTGGTTCCAGGAAGAATGAGTGTGGGGATCTCAGTTTAGCAGCACTAGTTGAGGACAAGAAGGCTAGCTCCTTTCTTTCTCTCTCTTCTCCCGGACACTGGAATAACAGCAAGTGATGACCCACCAGCCAGAAAAGAGATGCTTTGAAGAGGCCAAGCCTGAGTTTCTTTCCTTACTCACTCAGACTTGCTAGGCTCCTCCCCCTGCTGCACTTTCCCAACCTACTCTTCCTTTACCTCATTTCTGCTTCCGCCCAAAGGGCTGGCCCTGCAGTAGACATGCCAGTAGACCCTGTTCCTGTCATGGGGACAAGGGCTTGTTGGGAGAGAACTCTGTCTTCACTAGCTGGTGGTTTTGGCCTACCCTTGCGTTATGGCTCATCTAAAATGTCTCCCAAACATCTCGTGTGTTCAAAGGTGGGGCTTTTGGAAGGTGATTGGATCATGAACACTCTAACATCATCAGTTATCCATTGCTGAGATCATGGTTTGGTGGCATTATTGAGAGGTGAGGCACACTTAGGAGGAGGGGTTTAGTTGAAGGGAGTGGATTGTGAGGACATGAATTGGAGATGACAAAAAGTCTCCTGCTTCCTTTTCTTGGGTCCTCTCAACCTCTCTGCTTCCTGGCTGCCATGAGGTAAGCAATTTTTCTCTGCTATGCCCTGCTGTGCTGTTTAAGCCTCACCGCAGGCCTAAAAGAACTACAGTTGGCCAACTGTGGGCTGAAGCCTCCATGGAAACAGAAGGCTTAAATGAATCTTTTCTTCTCTAAGTTTTTTTTCTCAGGTATTTGGTCACAGCAATGAAAAACTGAACTACATGCTGTGGGACATCACACACCATGACTACCCTCCACGCTCTGACAGGGACTGAGACCTGGTTTGCAAGGGCCCTAAACGCTGGAGCACCCTTCACACAGCACGACTCAAGGTCATAACTTCTCCTGGGTGTAGATGCCTGCCATGTAGTCATTTGAGGGCAACATATGTCCTGTGCTTTGCTTCTTGCTCTGTAAAGTCTCCTTTCTCTTTGCCTGTCTTTTTCTAAGTAGGTGGTAGAGCCCTGTGCTTTTGTTTTGGAAAAGATGCCTGGGAGGATGAGGAGGAAAGAGAGGGGAGAGAAGTTCCTGCACAGGAAATAGGCCCACAAGGGAAAGAAAAGTCCTCCTTTTGACCTGTTATAGGAGAAGACAGGAGAGGAGTCAGTAGGTCCTGATCTCTGCCTTCTACTGCAACACCCCTGGGACAGGCACAACCACACAGAAACCTGCCTGTGCTGATCTTGGGAAAACCCTGGTGACAAAGGACCACACACAGACTACATAAGGTTCTATGGGTCAAACTATGCCCCCAGAAAGATGAGGCTGAATTTTCCACCAGTCCTTCAAGATCGAGGGAGGGAGTGGGTAGGATTCAAAATTAAAATCAAAGTGGATTCAAAATTAAGAAAGTTTGAATTGCTTTGTTAAGAAAATAAGAGAATGCTCCATTTCTACTACTCTTGGGTTTGTGGTCTGAGATTTACATCTCATTTACATTTTAATAGACACCCTAGCCAAAGTGGAACACTATTATTGGCAGAGATTTCACAGGGGCAGTTAGGAGTCACTTTGTGTGGGAAGCTGGAGGAGTGGGGCTGGGAGGAACTAGGTGACTTCCTTATCTATGTTAACCAGTGGTGGCCAACTTTCTGCTAGCTCTGGTGCTAAAGAGGTTCACAAAGACAGCAGAGAGCTACCCCCTCCACCACCAGGGCTGGAGCAGCATGACCAGTGTGACCCTCTCAGTGAAGGCTCAAGTCATTCCTCCAGGCTCCCCTCCTGACCATGTGGTCTTTCATGGTGGGGTTCAAGATAATAGGCATTGGAGGCCTCCTGCAAAGCTTCCTTCTGTTAAGAGGGCCTAGGCTCAAAATTAACTCAGTTCCCATCAACTTGGCCTTTTCAGGGTTTTTGTTTTCATATTCCAATTTGATAAAGAGCTTCCCAAAGTCAGCCCCTGAGAGCTTGGGGAAAAATCAAACCTCAACCTGAGAGCACTAAGAGGAAGCCCAGAGATCTGCAGTCAGCACCATCCTCTGTGCCAAAAGGGAGCTACGGAGACATTTCCTGCCATGAGTACTTTTCCAGGATGTGCTCAGTCATCCCTCATGCGGATGCTCAACTGCCTTCTATAAAATACCTGGAATTTGCAACTTACACATGTCCTTGCACATCTTCCTGTATGCTTTATATCATCTCTAGACTGCTTAGAAAGTCTAGTACAATGCAAATGCCATGCAAATAGTTGTTATACCTTATTGCTTAGAGGATAATGACAAGTAGAGAGGTCTGCACCTGTCCGATCCATAGGTGCAGAACCCTGGGATTTGACTTTATTTGGACTTGCATAATCAGACAGGCAATGGAGTGCTCTCAGGAGAGGCACCTATTCAGGGAATGGGATCAGCAAACCTGGATGGAGGATCGGCCAGGATGCCACATCACAGGTGCTAGCTGGCAAACTTCAGCAGGAAACTGAGCATGGCTAAGTAAACCCTGACAGAGCCACCTACACATTCTTTCTGCAGCGCTCCCTTCTTTGTAGTGGACACACTCCCACCCTCCCTTGAAACTTGGCTCATCACTTCTTTATCTTGGGTGTTACTCTGTGAGTCTGGTCTACCTGACCACTTTGTGCCTTCCACATTTAGTGTCATTTCCACCCATACTTTTTGGCTAAGTGTGGATATATGAGTGTATACTCACGTCAGCAGGAATTGTGCCTCTTGATCCTGCAACCACTTCTATTAGTGCCTAGGATGAAAAACTTGCTGCAGAGGGACTTGTGAATACTGTGGGAAACTGGCTTGGTTACATTTTTCTCATTGCTGAGACAAAATGCCTGATGCCCAAAATTAGGGAAGAAAAGGCTTATTTAGCTTACAGTTTTTGGAATTCTCAGTCCATACTCAGCTGACTCCATGACAGGGAAGTGTGGCTGAGGGGCATCCATTCATGTGGACCACAAGTGACAAGAGCAAACAGAATAAAAAGGGGGAAAAGCACACCTCCTTCCCTCCCTTATATTTTATGTCAGCTCCCCATCCCTGGGCAGGTACAGCACTTACCACCAATCTCAGTGCTAAACAATGAACAATCACAAACACTAGACTCAGCCACCTCCATGATGCCATAAGGCTTTGGGTGGATATTTAAACACAAACTATAACAGTAACAAATGCCAGTGAGGGCAGGGATTCAGAGATCATGGAGTCTGACAACCTCATATCAAAATTGAGAAATTGAAGTACAGAGACTTGCTTAAGATCACACAACTAGCTAGTGATGGTTTTTTATGATCCTTCAGAAATAGTTTGGAAAAAGAAAAAAAGTGGTATAAGAAATGGAGAATATTTTTACCTTCTCAAATTAGCATATTTAATATTTTACAAGTATTCTGTTATTTGAAATTATTGCCCAGTTGTACTCCTTTGATTAAAGTCTACTTAAGAAGCAGGACTTGAGAGAGTGAGGAGAGGAAAGAAAGGGATCAAAAACAACCAAGATATGGTATATATAAGTAATAGCTCCCCGGAACGAATGTAAATACCATGTATCACAACCCATTAAAAAAGGAAAAGTTAAAATAAAATTTAAAAAAAAAGAAGCAAGACTATCAGTGCTTCTTTGAATCACCATGAAGTCACATTCTTTGTGCTCAGCTGGGCTCTTCTCTGCCTCTAGGATCTAGAAGGTCAGGGACCAACAGTCGTTAATCACAGCACATCTTTGTCATTCAGGAGGTAAGTTAGTTTTAGGAATGACTAAAGTCATTTGCTCTGGTGAATGAGGTGGGTAATTTAGCTAGAGATTAGTATTGAAGGTCAAATGCAAGAACTACCTATATAACTATAAGGTCCTTTCCCTTCTTGTCCTCAGTAGGCTCTGCCAGCAGTGTTTACATCCTCCATGATACAGGCAACAATGTCCCAAGGGGGACGTGTTTCAAGAGCCCTGGGTACTGCATTCCCCACCCCACTGCTTCCCTGGCTTCTCTTTAGGACCAGACTTATTCCTAGGCACATTGATAGCTATCTTTGGGAGATATTTTAGGGACACCAGAAATGACTACTTCTCATTCACTTCCTTGCTGATACCATAATATACTATTTGACAAATACTTATGAAGTGACCAATTTGAGATAGGCACTATCCAGTGTGCCAGTGAAGATGACAGTTATAGACAACTCTCCCAACCCCACCCCGATCTGTGGTAGTCCTCCTGAGCCAGCCACCAGCATACATATTGAAGTCATCCAGTTGGTAGGGATGGTAAGGTGGATCACATCTCCATGCAGAAGAAATTATGAGCTCTGAAGAAGGATGCAGTGCATTTAAGGTGCATGTGGTCCCATCTGGTGGGAGCACAGGTGTCAAAGGAGGCAGGCAGGATGGGAAGGGAGGGTTGGACAGTGCCTGTAAAGGCTCTCTGACTTAGGCATCTCAGGCTGCCATAACAAAACACTCCAGACCAGCGTGAAGGGTGCAGAATAACACGTATTTATTTCTCACAGTTATGGAGGATGGGAGTCCCACCAGTAAAATGATTCTCAGGTTTCACTTTGCAAAGCCTCTCCTTGGAGGGCAAGGTTGGGAACTTAACCCTCCATCTGATCTGAATAAGCAGTCCTTATGCACATTGTCTTTGTTTCTTTTCCCAGATAAGATTTCTCTCTTTTTAAAAAATTTATTTATTTATTATTTATCTTTTTATTTTTTGAGACAGGATCTCACTCGGTAGTTCAGGCTGGCTGGGACTTATTATGCAGCTCAGCCTGGCAATCCTTTTGCCTCAGCCTCCTGGGTGCTGGGATTATAGGCATGTACCATGCCTGGCTAAGGTTTCTCTTGAAGGAACTTTTGTTTTGGTAAAGAAAAAAGGAAGGAAGAAAGGGAAGGAAGGAAGGAAGGAAGAAAGGAAGAAAGGATGAGGGAAGGAAAGAAAGACAGAGAACCACAATGCTGGTGCAACAGCCTCATTTTTCTCATCTAGAGGCCCGGAAAGTCAACTGTTTCATGTTTCTGGCTTTGATTTGTACATTAGGTGTTTCTTTAAACTGAAGCATACTTTTTCTGTAAGTTCCGAACGAGAACCAAAAGAATGACAAAAAATAAAACATCAAAATCAAAAAAGAAGGAAAGAAAGAAAAAAAACCAGTTTTCTTCTTAAAGCTGAACTAAGGTCAGTGACATTGGCCCTGGCCACCAAGCAAGTGGGAAAGGAGGAAACAAGTGTGTGGAGCTGCTTTACTTCCTTAAGCAGATGCAACCAGGGAACACAGAACCGGAAGCTGCCATTTCCTGATGTGAGGCAACGGGCAGGCCCTGATTTCTGGTTTACATTATATGCGTTCAGGATTTACACATACCTTGGAAACAAACCTCTGGCAGTCACCCCCCAACCACTGACCAATCTCTGCTAGCTCAGATAGGGGGAGGCAGGGGAGGGAAGAGATAAAAACTTGAGGACACTAGGATTGGTTTTACCTCTGGTACCATTGTTCTCAGCCTGCTGGTTGCCTGTCTTCCTGTCTTAGTTACCTGCACTGCCACAATGACTATTGTGGGCTGGTGGCTTAAATAACAGATATTTATTTCTCACACTTCCGGAAGATATAGTCCATATTGTGGGTAGGATTGGTTTCTCCTGAGGCTTCTTTCCTTGGCTTGCAGATAGAGACCTCATGGCTGTGGCTTTACGTGCCCCTTCCTCTACACGTGTACATTCCCGGTATCTTCTCCTCCTCTTATGAAAACACCCATCCTATTGGATTAAAACTCATCCTTACTGTTTCTTTTAGTCTTCATTGCCTCCTCAAAAGCCTCATTTCTAAATACAGTCCTACAGGAGTTAGGATTCCAGGAGAGCATGTTTCACCCACAGCACCCCTTTACTCCCTGAAACAGGGGTGTCCCACATAGAGGCCATCTCTCACATGTCTCTTCCCTGGGTTGCATCTGGCACAGCTCTTGGTGACTCAATAGCCCTAGGTGTTGGCTGAGAGCAAATGGGCTGCAGAGACCACTTCCCTTTGCACATTGAGGTGTGAAATCCTTAAAACCCAGCAAAGGCCAGGGAAAGTGCTTTGATCTAATATGACTCTTGGGAAACTCTCTGTCCTATGGCAATTTACATTAAATGTGACCCAAACTCTAATTCTATGGCAAACTCGAATTCTGTTTGGACAGTTTCCTTGCTTCATTAGCTCTAGTCTTTCTCTTAATTCCTTCCTACAGCCCTCAGGCTTCCTGGCCTCAGCCTAGCTGTGGCAGTCCACCTTTGTTCTCTGTTCCTGCCACATGCAGCATTTTCATTGGTCACTGAATTTCCTACCAATTTCAGGTGAGGACAAAGCAGGATCATACCAGCTCAGAATGACCTACTGCCATCTCCTTCTAACTTGTCTCACCCTCCGTGATTTCAATGCCCAGAGGCCCCCACTTATTTGACCCCTGGGAAATGTCATCCAGTTGTTGTGTGTGGTAGATGCTGTCACATACACCCCATCCTCCTCTGAGGACAAGGCACTCCTCCATCTTCGTGAGTGTGGTCTCCTACAGGGCCCTTCTCTAGACACCACCTTGAACTTCAGGGAGCTGCTTTACCAACAGGGCATCCAAGTGGCTTCTTCATGGGAGGTGGGGCATAAAGGCATAGCTCTCACACTGCTATTTGGGACAATCTGAGAAGCCATCCCAGATCAAGTTTCTACTAAATTGTTGGAAGCCTTTGCTAGAACTTCTCTCTCTTCTCACTCCTGCTCCCTTACTTCTCATAGGGGCTGAGCCTGCAAACATTCCCTGATCAAATTACTGTACTCAAGTCTTTATCCCCAAGACTGTCTCTGGAAACACCTCTGGAAAACTCACCCCAGGCTAGCTGCCATTGGGGAATTAGCCATTGAAGTCTCCATCTGCATCATTACCTCCATTTTATTGACAGAAACCAAGGCCAAGAAAGGAGGAGGCATGACAGGCCTAAAGTCAACATTGCTGTTAGTAACTGAGCCAACTGCAGAGGAACAGCCACTTGAGTGTGTGTAACTCCCCAGTGGTTTGGTTTGTTAATTGCCTTATCACATGCCATCGTGATGCCTGATGGTAAATATAAGCCAGATGGCCCCAAATATGGAAGGAGACTCCCCGCTCCATCCCTTTACTCTCTGGTAGGAAATTTGTGCCATCAACGTCCTTTTATTAACCCTTGTACTCTTTCCTACCAGGAAAGTTTTTCATCTGGTTTGGTTAGGGTTCCTTTGGTTGCTAGGAACTAAAACACTTAGTATAATTAGCTCAGAAAAACTCATATGATCTAGGGAAAGTCCAATAAAAGAACCTGAGTTTAGGAAAGGTTGGATTCCAGGTGGTTTCTGGAAGTATCTTTCTCTCACTTTCCTTTTGAGAAGTAGTGTTGTCTGGTGGCTTAAAGCAAGAACTCAAGAGGCAGTTGTTACAGCTTTGCTCTAAAATGTCCTCCCAGAGTCTCATGTGTTCAAAAGTGGGGCTTTGGAAGGTAACTGGATCATGAGGGCTCCAGCCTCAGCAGTGGATTCACCCACTGAAGAGATTATAACTTGATGGCATTGAAAGATCATAGAAACTTAGGAGAAAGGCCCACTTGAAGGGAGTAGAACTTGGGGGCATGACCTTGGGAGCTGTGTCTGGTTCCCCGCCCACCTTGTTCGATGGCTTGTTTCTGTTCTTTGCTCCTTAGCTGCCATAAGGTGAATAGCTTTTCTCTGCCATGCTCTTCTGTTATGTTTCTGTCTTGGAGCCAGACAGTCATGGGCTGTAGTCTCTGAAACTGAGAGCCAAAATAAATCTTTCCTTCTTGAAGTTGTGTATGTCAGGTACTTGGTCCCATTGAAAAAATACTATTTAGTTTGTATCATGGTTTTACCATGAGTCATCTTGGGTACCACTTGGCCTTGGTTTTTCCATCTGTACACTGAGGACAATCGTAGGACCTATATCATAGGATTGTTATGAGAAATAAATGTCATTTATAATGTAAACCTTTAGCATGCTAAATTTCTTATTCAGTATGCTAAATATCTCTTATTCATGGTTAACAGGCAGAAGTAGACCTACTTTTGTCTACTTTTGCCCTTGTATCTGTTGCTCTGTTTCCTAGCCACCGCCTGTGGTCCTCATGGCTCAAGCATGAACATGATCCATTTTATACTCATCGACTTGGTTTTCAGGTCAAAGGTTCATTTCTGAAAGGCATCTTTTATTTGTGCCTCTTGGTTTGGTGTTCCTATAAGGAGGGATCAAACTGTTCCCTATTCATCTTTTTGGGGCCCAATCAGTCAAGAAAAGTCAGTCGATCCTTCTCAGATCAAGTACCTGCTGCCCACACAAGTCCAATCATCTGAGACTGGGATAACAGAGATACTGTACACAGTGTGAAATCCATTTTGAGGTATTTTACTCAGAATGTAACTAACTCTTCTTGTGAAAAGTGTTCTAAAGCCCTTGCTCCTTTCGGTGCTGTGACTTCTGAGGCTATGATAAAAGAGGCAATTAGCGTCCACCTGGCTCTTCTCTTGGAACATTTCCTCTTGGAACCATACAGTAAGGAATCCTGGACCACAGAGAGGCCCTGTGGAACTGTTGTGGCCAACAGCGCCAATGTCAACCCTAACCAACTAACAGTGGGCATGTGAGGGAGGAAGCCTTCATGATGACTGCTTAGCACAGTCCACTGCACTGGAGACGCCATGTGACAGCCACCTACCTGAGCTGGGGTACATCATAGCAGTGGTGAATCTTGACATGCGTTTCTGCTCATGCTCTTTATTCTTATTTCTCATCTCAAAGACAGGCAAACATGACAATTGCAGAACATACCCTGGCTATGTGTCATCACCTTAGTGGTCTGAGTATAAGGCATGTTGATGGCTGTACCACCTTTCTGTCTCCTAGGATGACAGTGTATGGCGCTAGGACTACACCCTCATCTTCTCTGCCATCCTTCCCACAGCTGACAGGCTTTCAGGTAATTTATTTGATCTCATGGGAATTTGTAGATCTTGGTCAAGAAAATTATATACTTCGTGATGGATAGAAGCAATCCCCTCAAAGCTCATCCTATGCAGTATTATCTTTCTGCCTCAGGAGTTTTGCTTCACATATTCTTTTGTAGCAAGAAAAGAAAATAGCAAATCCATCCTGAGGGAGATAAGATGTACCATGAGGTATAAGGACAAAATGTACACATAAATTGGATTGTTCTTGTTACTCCATCTATGTAATTCAGCCCAACATAAAGGACAATAGCAAGTGTGGGGGCTGGAGGAGGGGACTGAAGGTACCTGGAGAAAACGCTTCCGAAGATATCTTGCTATTTTTGTGAGCAGGTAGATTTACAAAGATAAATACAGTAAACTCCAGCAGCGGTTTTCTTAATAAACAAAGGTCGACAAGAACATGCTAATTACTAATCCTCTTCAACAGAAGCACATAGTATTAGTTGGAAAAGAACCTTCCTGTCTCCTTAAAACCATTTGGCCAGAGAATCATGTGACATGAACAATTAAGAATGAGCTGAAATGGAAACTACAAGCTTCCTGACTTCAACCTTATGTCTCTGGGTTCTAAATGTAACCCTATTAAACTGCTGACTATTTATTCTGACCATTTTCCATGTCGTAATTTTGGAAGTAAATGATATTTTGACTGGGTCTCTCAGAAGGCAGCAGGATTTTTACCTTGGGGTCAATGGAACAAATTTGTACTGTTGACATTATTGCAGGAGGACAGGAAATATTATTCCCCATGAGATTATGGTCAAGGTGACTGTTCTAAAAATAAAATTTTATGTGCCATAGCATCCTATAGGTGTCCTAATGCTCATTATGTTTTAGCTATTTATTTGGCATCAGTCTTCAAGGTTAAATTTTGTTTCCTGTGAGGTAGGAATGTGACATTTATATTCACCATTGAGCCCTAGTTGAGTATTCCCTTGAGCTAAGTACCTAATACATACTTATGGAGTATGTGTGTGCAGATGAGTAGCTGTCACTTATCCGGTTTAAACCATTTCAAATGGCTTTCCACATTCCACTACCCTTGAAGACCTGCCACCACCCCACTTTCCACATGACCTGAATGCTGCTTACTGTCTGGGCTTATTAACTTTTCCTTTATTTCCTTACATTATACTCAAGACTTACAGAATCCTCCTCGTTCCCAGAAAAGCACATCAATCTCCGCTTCTTCTGACCCCTGGCCTTTGCATTTTGTCTCCTCATAAATGTCCTTGATCCCTGTGGGCACTGGGTGAATTCCTACCCTCTTGTAAGTCACTTAATCCCATCCCCCAACATTTTAGTCTCCCACTGGCCAAAGCTCCTTGTAATGCACCTGACTTATGGCTCTTTTCAGTGCATTGTAATGATTGTTTACATGTTTTTCCTTTGCATTAAAACATGGCCTTTGAAGAAACTTTTAAAATTTAGCTCATAGGTAAAATAATCCTTGAATATTTTTTGAATGAATGAATGAACAAGTAAAGAATATACTGTGGGAATCTTGGCATTATAAGGTAGCCCAGAAATCTACTAAGTTGCTTCGTGGAAGTTTTCAGTGTCCACCTGGTTTATTCCTTAGGTTTACAAAGCTTCCAGAGCTCTAGCTTCAGATTAAACATCTATCACATACCAGTTTCTCTCTAAACTGGACTTGGAGAAAATTCTCCAGCATGTTTATTGCTATAGTCTAGGAAACATTTACCTTTCTTCCTTGAAACTTCCTTTAGAGTTCATTTGTAAGGTGTTTTGCAAAACACTTTCATATGCCTGCTCATCTGTATTTCATGACACTGTAGGGTAGGCAGTATTCCAGAGACAGAAGAAAAAACTCAGGCTTAGCCGGGCGTGGTGGCACATGTCTGTAATCCCAGTACTTGGGAGGCTGAGGCAGGAGGATCTTGCAAGTTTGAGATCAGCTTGGGTTACAAAATAAGCCAAAGGCCAGCCCAAACTTCCTAGTGAGACCCTGTCTCAAAAAGACAACAAAACAAAACAAAACAAAACACTGAGGCTCAGAGAAGATGAAGTACTTGTTCAGAGTCACACAGCTAACAGCAAAACCAGAACTAGAACACAGTTCAGTTCTTTTTCCACAGTGCTATAACCTTATGAATGAACTGATTCAAACCACACTCTGTGGTTGTTTGTCAAGCAAACTCCAGAACTATCTTGAGGTTGGGAATATTTAGAGTACAAATGCATGTGCACAGTTAGGGTGCTTGACCTGTGTCTTGAACTGGAGCTTCTACCATAGCTTTCGTGTAACCTCTCACTCTTAGCAAGTGTGGCACAGAAAGTGCTGGGATTGTCTGTCACCCTTTCTCCTAAGCAGAAGACAGACCCCCATCTCAGATCTATGGAGACACATTCAGATAGATACCTTGAGCTTACAGAAAGATCAAGGTCATCCTCAAACCTCATATAAAGCACAGACTCCATGTTACTTACCATAGTTTTAGGAATTCTTTTCTTCCTTTTGTCTTTCTATCACCATTTACTTAAAAGTGAGCATACAAAATTGGTTAAGAAAAAGCTGGGTTCCTCTTCTGGGAGTTATCTTTGGTTCATCATTGCCGATAATCATGGGTGCAACCTTTTAGGAACTTCTGGTTACTTGTTGCTCAGTCTAAGCATGTCCAAAGCTGAATGCACACCCTCTGGACATGATGCCAGACAGAACCAGGGTGAGGGAGGGAAATAGACTTACATCAGTTTATCGTAGTTGTTTCTTAATTTCTATGTTTTGTATTTATAACATTCCACTGTTAATTCAGTAATACATGCAACAGTACATACACATACATATATGTATGTAATGTGTCCTCAATTTTACTAATAGGAATTCTTGATCAAGATGATGAAAGCCATGGTCTTAGGGAAAGTAAAGTAATGCTCTGAGGCAAGAACTGCACATCTTTTTATATTTCTGTTTCCTGCTCAGAAAGCTAGGAGCTCCTCACGATGGCAATTACTGGGCATAATCTCTTTGGGCCTGATTGGCCTGAAAGGCACGATGCAGACACTTGCTCCACCCCCCCTCCCCACTCGTCACCCCCTTCATGAACCCCTTGGACATTTGGAGAGAGCCAAGAAGCCAAGAGAAAGGAAAGGAAAGGGTGCCTCCTTGCTTCGGCTGGCTTCTGCCCATATAGATGGCTTTTCCAGAGGTAGCCTAGAGCCTTTCTTCATGCCAATTCTAGAATCCCCCTTTCCAAGCTCCTGGGAAATGGTAAGTTCACTTTTTTTCCTTTGCAACATAAACCAGAACAGTAAGAATCAGTTTGAAATCACAAACTCCTAACCTCCATGTTTATTCTGAAGTTCAAAGAATCCTACTGACTTTAAATAATACCAATTTGATTAGAAAAGGTGATGAGAGTCTGCAAAAGGTCACAGGAGATTTTCTAAGGATACTTTCTGACCACAAAAGCTATTTACAGTCACAGTCCAGGGACCAAAGCCTCAAGTGGCTGGTCCTCCTGGCCATGGTCTCCACATACAGTGTTCCACAGCCTCCCAGGGAGCTGGACAGACAGCAGTCCTGCCCTGGGAGCTACCTTTCAACTAACCTTATTCCTCCATCTGTGTTGAACATTTCTGCCTGCTTTTAGCAAGGCACACATAAGTCATCACAGACTGCAAAAGTCTAGGTATAGCATCTGGTCATATACTTCTAGTTAAGAAATAATCCCTAATGGCACACAAAAATACTCACTTTAGAATATTAGTTCTTTTTTCTCTTAATTGCATTCACCAGAAATTATCTATTTTCATTTTCATGTTTTGGATACAGCAAAGCCTAGGATGGTTGTGGACCACCCCTACTCCCCCCCAACATATACACATACATATACACACACTTCAACCCCTCACACTCCTGAATCTTCTGGGGACCTCTTGACTCTTACTTGGTTCAAGATTTCACTCAACAGTATCCATGTTAAAATTAGAGAGGAGAAATACAGGGTTAAATGTGAACAAGGCCCTCTTACGTGACCATTGCATAGAAGACTGATGCTTTAAGTTACGGGAAAGCTAAAGTCTACTTCCCTGACCTGACTGAGTTTAGGTTGTTTATCCTTTTCAAGTCTAGAGCTATTACTTATTTGCAAAGTGAGTTTCAACTTCACCCTAAGGCTGAAGGTTACCAGTTCTCAAATTCACCTGATTCTGACTCTGTCCTGGTTACCACAGGTGACTCATTGACCTTCTTGGAAAAAGAACTTTCTAGACTGGCTCATTAGGAAATAATCTTACTGGTTCACTTCTGAAAGTGGCATCATAGACAGTCACATTCATCCAAAACCAGAGACTAGAAAAGGATGTTGCAAATCTGTTCTCTTTTATTGGCACTACCCTGCACAGGCAAACTGTATCCTACTTTCTAAGTCTCCTGGGAAGACACAGCCATTCTAAACGTAGCTCTCTCTCTGCTTTGTTGGTGCTACAGTTTGTCTTTGAGACATGGTCTCATTATGTAGTTAAGACTGGCCTTGAACTCACAATATAGCTTGGAGTTGGCCTTGAACTTGCAGAAATTCTCCTGCCTCAGCCTCCCAAGAGCTATCATAGGTGTGCACCACTAGGCCCAGTTTCATTCCTCATATGTTTGATTATGCCTTTCACTGGCAGGGGGTTGGGTTCCTTTGCTAATCAAAAACTTTCATATTTCAATTTTTTAAGGAATGTTGTCTGAGTGCCTGCTATGTGCCAGGCACTGAGGGTTTTACCTGGGTCATGTCATTCAATCCTCAATCAGTCCTGAAGGAAGTGCTATTCTTATCCTCTTTTTGCAGATAACAAAGCTAAATTCCTATAGGTTGGGTAATTTTCTCTAAATCAAATAACAAGCAAGTGACACTATCTGCATTTGATTGTTTCTAGATCAGGACTCTCTGGGCCCAATTTGTAGCTCTTCTAGAGGACTGCCTCCGGTAGGGGATCCTGTGCGTGAGGGCAGGCAGGGCTATTTGCTAGCCTCTGGATTGGATGCCCCTATTGCTGTCCCCATTTGGCTTTCTTAAGCAATAGTTAGCTTTGATGAGCCCCAAACTGTTTATTGAGTAGAGAGGTCAGTAATTGTGGCTGGGGGTGTTTAGGAGCAAGTACTTAATCCTGGGCTGGAATGGCTGAGGAAAGGCCACTGTGGTCTCCCTGACTGTGAGGCAGCAATCTCCATAGCCAGATGGCCTTTCTTGGGGCCCTGACCTTTCTTGTGCCGAGTCCCTGTGCTCTATAATCCTTAGTGCTCACCTGTCACTTCCTGTATCTTGTGTCTTCCACTGCAGCTTCTGATTCCTAGGGGAGAGATGCAGGATGAGGTGGTCACTCCAAAGGCCCACACCCGACCTGCACTTCCCTGTGCAGCTAAGTGATTAGCCCAGCCTGTGGTAGTCAAAGTAGAAACCCTATTGCTTTCCTATTTGTGTACAATAAATAAGTCATAATTCTATGGGCAGTAAGTGTAACTCCGGTGAGTTCCATTTCTTTATAACTAGATGGTTGAATATTCTTTATCTGAAATCCTTAAGTTTTGAATTTTGGGTGTTCTTTTTCTCTTTGGAATACTTATCCATGCATAATGTCTTTGGGATGGGACCCAAGTCTAAAGAAGAAATTCAATTGTTTTATATAGACTTTATACACAGAGCCCAAAGCTAATTTTGTGTAATATTTTCAGTGCACCTGCACTTTGACTATGACTCATCACATGGAATCTAGTGTGGAATTTTCCACTTGCAGTGTCATTCTGGAACTCAAAGCAGTTTGAACTAAAAAAGAAGTTTTGGCTTTTGGAGCCTTTTGAATTTCAGGTTGTCAAATTAAGAATGTTCAATATAAATTTGAAGACCTTTCTAAGATTGGGAAGGAATTTGCTCAACAATTGTAACATGAAGCATTATGGTGGGCCTGGAACTTGTTTTTACTTTTTGAAGAAGGGAGGATTTTTTTTTTAAATGCTGCTCTTCGAATGAGATATACACTCTTCTGTCTTTATCCCTCCAATTATCCTTTCGTAACAGTGCAGATAAAAGAATCTTTTTAAAACATGTCCCTTATCATATCACCTCTTACAAGACCATAATAACACCCCATCATTGCATGATACATGCAAGAGTGATAACAAGACTTCCTCAGAAGGCTGGGGATGTAGCTGAGTCACAGAACACCTGCCCAGGGTGCACAAGGCTCTGGGTTCAATCCCCAGCACTCCAAAGGAAAGAAAAAAAGGAAGATAGACTGGCTTATAACTCTTCAGCCATTATTCTTTCATGCTTCTTCTAATATCCAAGTCTTGGCACATGCTGCTTTCTCTGCTTCCAACACACTCTGTGTTATCCTTCCCATGCCACATAGGTCTTTTCCTGACTCCTATTCACCTTTTCCTTGCCCTCCTTTGACCCCCCTGAAATGATGTCACAGACCTATGATGTGCTCCCCTCTTATCCATTAGCATCATTTATCATATTCACATGTTTAATTGGCATCTCTTCGATCACTCTATTCAGGGAGAGGATGGGCCTGTCTCATTCACTGCTATATCCTGGCTTTGTCACATAGGGTATGGCACATAGTGGCACTCAGCAAACATTTATTGAATGAGCAAATCTAACCATGACACCTCTCAAATCTTCTGAGATGCTCATCAAAACTGATTACAAGCAATTCAGAACTACTGGTACCTGAGCCCGGCTCATCCCCGTAGCTATTCCTCATCTTGATCTGGCAGCTACACTGCCATCGGGAAGCATTCCGTTACTGAAGCTCCTTGCATTGCCTAGAATGCAATGTGTTCCTGCAAACTCCATGCCACAGCATTTAGGTAACTCTTCTAAGCCAGAGGGTTCTGAAAACATGACTGTCTTGGGTCTTGCAATGTAAAGTATTGAGTTCAAATAAAACTGGTACTAATGTGTTTGTCTCCTTAACCATAGACTCAGAAGCTCTACTTTGGCAAAAATTTTGGCTACTTCTAGGTATCAGTTTCTAGATGCAAATCTGTCCGTATTTTACACAGATATATGCTTTCAAACTAGTTCCATTATGGCAGTGGTTTTCAAATTTCATTTAGAATCCCCTCATTTTCCCACCCAAGGAGACATTTGGTAATGGCTGTAGTCATTTCCGATTGCTACAGTTTGGAGAGAGTACCACAGGCCACTAGTGGGTTGAGACCAGAGGTGCTGGTAAACGTTCTATGATGCGTAGGATGTCCCACAAACAAAAAAATGACCTGGCCCAAATGTCACTGGCGTCAACACAGGGAGGCCCTGCATTAAGGTGACATTCTGTGCATACCTGAGATCACAGAATCAGGACCTATTTGTCTGTGCTTTCCAAAATGTATGGAAACAAAGCAGAAAATAATAAGTTGAAACACAGTAAGAAAGCTGGGGATTTTCTTCTGCCTGCCTAGTATTAGAAAGATGGGTAGCCTATGTCTCCAGTAGAATAATTCAATTTGTGTAGTTTCCATAGGTAGATTTTTGTCATAGATTAATGAATTACCTATGGAAATCTTATAATGAAAGGCATTTATCATGGAATTGAACAGATTCTTGGGTGTGAAAAAAAGTTTCAATGAAATCAAAACCATATTTGTTTTTCATATTGAAAATGTTCAGGTCATTTTCTTTTCCTAATAATATAACCCTGGGAACAAAAATATCCATTTGAAATGCAAGTGAAATGTAAACTGCATCTTTTCTACATAGACATTCCAGTGTATTTATACTTAACCCATCAAGGCGTGATGTTACAAAACACAGATGTATATTAATGAAGCCATCTGGCATCAAATTTTCCAATTTATAGACAACTTTGTATTTACATAACAAATTATTAAATCAACCATTTTTACGGTTTATAAAAGGTCACTGAAGTACACACACAGTGTGTATAAAGCAGATAAGGCTGATAATACATATTTACAGTAGATACAAATTAATCTTTCATTTTTGAAGATAATTTTATATATATATATATATATATATATATATATATATATATATATATATGTCTGACTCCCCACTGTTAGCAGGATATACCATGCTTCAGTTGTTTATTGCTTTTTGGCTTACTGATTTAATATTCACTTCTGTGTTGTTACACATATGAATTACTAATGTTCTTATCTCTTTGGCTAATGCAAACATGAGAAAGTGAATAAAAGAAAGAGATAAACTAATTCAGGATTATAGTTACGGTTGGTTGATATCTTTTGTTCATATCCCTAAATGAATCAAGTAACACACAACATATTTTATACACGTCACTGAGAAATCTTGAGTCTTGAATCATATCATTTGGGTATAAATGGGTAAAGTAAACAAGATTTTGAATTTTCAGTAAGGTCTAGAGTCTTCTCTTTCTTTTCAGAAAGAACAAAGCCACAAACATCTTAAGCATCTTAGATTTTAAAATCCTAATGCAAAATTGTTCGTGACTTGCAAGGGAACACTGTGGATTGGTACCAAAGTTGACATCATGGTCTGAAATGAAAACGAATCAATTCACGTGATATGAGAATCTTCATAAAGCTCTTGGAAAGCTCATGGAAAAAATAACCCTCCACCCCTCTTACAATTCTTCAGGGTTATGTTTAAGTAAGAAAGCTATGTTTACTTAAAAAATGGACACAGCAAAAAACTCTAAGTAGGACTTTAAATAAAAGACTACATGTGGCCCATGATATCACAAGGGATGAATGTTCTTCTTAAAGAATTTTCATTCATAATGTGACTGAAAAGTACAATCCAAAAATATTCCTTTAAATAAATAAAAACCTTGGGATGCTTTTTATGCTACAAATAAGACAAGCCACACAAAAGCTGCTCAGTTAATATTCACTCATTGGAAATGTTCTTTAAAAACTACTGATGTGGTTTATTCTCCATGTGCTTCCTAGGACTGTTAGGGACACAAAATTAAATTAGATTTCCTTTTGCATCAGGAACTATTGTGTTCTTTAAAGGAGTAAAAAATTTTCATTGTTTCTATTTTGGATTTGTTTTAAAAAGTTTATTTTAGGGAATAAAAATGTACTAACATTGAAGGTCTAGCCTTCATTTTTTAAAAAAATGAATTAGCTTCAATACAAAGAGAAAGAAATGGCGTGATGGGCAGAATTGAAGTATGAGTGACCAATTTTTAATTGTAAAGAAGGTGCGACATCTAAAAAAATATTAAAGCACTCCATGACCTAAAATGCTAACAATATTTACATTAACTACATACATGAAACCATTTAACTGCAAGAAAGAGGAAAAAGACCTCCTGTGGACTGAGACAGCTATACCTAGCATCACAGCAAAGCCATGTGCAACCAGTAAAGTCATGGCAGAAACATACTTTATATCTGAGCTACTGATGTAAAGTACACAATGGTGGGGGAGCACGAAAGGAATTCCCTCAAAATAACAAAAAGAAGGTTTGGTTGCTCCAAACTCATTCTGAAGACAGACAGGCAAAGGCTAAAAAGTCTTCATATATCAACACTTAACACACATACAGACACACGCAACACACAAACAATACAGGTGCCTGTCTGTGAAGAAACACGTTGTGTAGACAAAACAGTAGAAATGCAGGTTGATGCAAAAAAAAAAAAATTAATGGTTTAAATGTAGCAAAGATATAACAAAAATGTGTCAACTAAACCACATGTTTGTGACCTATATAAGGGCACCAGGCGGGCAGGTCCAGCAATTCAGAAACACGGAGTGAACCTGCGCCAGGCCGTGAACCTCGGTGTGCCCAGTTCACTGCCTCAGGCTGGAGGGTGAGGGCAGTGGGTACAGAAGGGACAGAGACACACAGGGCCAGTGAGAGGAACTAAGAGCTGTTGCCATCAGAAGTGAGCAAGGTGGCACGCTGTGTGCTGTGGCCCCCAGAAACTCACTCAAGGAATGACCTAGGTCCCTTTCTCTTGAGTGACTGGAACTCAGCAGATGGGACTAAGGAGTGGGGTTGGGGGAAGCAGATGGGAAAAGCGTGAGGGAAGCGGTGGTGTCCAGAGCTGGTTATTAGAGAACTTTAGGCTGTGGAGAGAGCCCCAGGCCAGGCACAGGTAGTGCTCGAAGTGGTTTGTGGGGTGGAGGCAGCGGTTCCCAGAAAAGGGGGGTGACAGATAACCTCCTTGGGGTGATCATACACTGAAGTTAGGCTGGAACTTCACTTATCTACCTCTGGGCCAGGTTATGCCACCACCATGAAAATTGTGGAAAAAAAGATGAAAAATGATGTTGTGCTACGATTCTTGTTAATTACCTTGTACTTTACAATGGCTCACAGTTTTAGGTTTGTATACTTGTAGTATTTTCTCTCTACATTTGTTTCACATTTTTTTCTTACTTAATATATTATAAATAATTTGGTTAATAGATTTAACCTGCACATTTCAGCCACATTTTATATATATATATATGTATAAGAATCTGTTAATGGTATAAATAATTCTTTAAATAAAATAAATCTGATATATTACATAATACTGATAAAAAATTACCATCACTAATAATTTTGTAAGCCACCTTAACTTCTGGGTTAAGTAATACTGATGAATGGATATGAAATTTGCTTCGATGATTTGTATTTATTTTGGCCACTAGAAAGAAACTGAACTATACTCACCCTTGCCTTTGATAACAGTTTCAAAATGGGGCTTTTGCTTCCATGTGTGGAAATAGAAATTTTACCTTGTCAGGTATCATTTGCAAAAAAACCTTAGTTCTGAGGATCGGTGGTGGTAAGATACTTAGCTTAACAGGTGGCTATCAAATACTAACTACAGAACTGGCTGAGTAAAATATTCCATCTAAGTTTTTTTTTATAAAACTTATTCTATTTTAAAACTTAGGTAAAAAAAATATGCAACAAATGGTTGCAGTTTCTGAATTCTTAATTTAGACCTGTGAGCCCTCATCCCTTTAGAAATCTGCAAGGTTGCAATTTCCTAGCTACCCAAAATTGAGTCCAGTGCTTCCAGGCAACGTTCACTCCAAATAGACATTATAAATGGACACCCAGTGGTGTGTAGTGTTATGTCATAATTCAGATATTACATCATCATGCCTTTTCTCTGCTGTTAAATACAAAAACAGCATCTTTTACATTATCATAGAAAAGCATTTAGGTTGTATTTTTATTTATCACTTTACACTGGTAGTCTCTGGTAGGTGTACTCCATAGAAACCAAAGAATTTTGTACACTATTTTTTTGTACAATAAAAGATAAAGTGTGCATTAGGTATGCTTGTACATGACAATATTGTACAGTATTTACATTTTCGGTATCACCATGAAATTCTATATTTTCTATATACAACACTGAAAATTCTTCAGAAACATTTGGACTATTTCTTTAATCACAATTTTAGTGTCATAGAAAAAGAGTTGCTCAGTAATCTCTTGACCATTGATCACTCTCATCATACAGGGGTTATGATTGGTTTTCCAGCACTCATTATCCTTCCTCATCAAAAGACGTGTGTCTCACTGTTTTTCTTAGCACCCTGTTGTGGTGGTAGCTATCTGCCATAGTTTAAACACTGATATAACTGTGGCCATATCCATATCTATGTACATATACATCTCTTCACATCCCTTTGACAAACACTGCACATTAATAGAGCAGTCTCTGTTATCTGGAGATCTTCCTCCTCTTGGGCTTGGGTGGTCTCATTTGTCTGTCTCCCTGTGGGATTTGGTGAACCTGGAAATAAAAAAGTAGAAGAAACCAATAACAACAGAGGTTGAAATCATAAACACCATATGAGTTCTGATAAAGAAACAGACTTTTACTTTCAATCACGATATCCTGAGGCATTTAAATTTTTTAGCAAGACTTCTGTGTGCTCACAGTCAAAAGATAAAGTATACTAGAAACCAGTAAGTAGAGAAACACCCTGGATATTCTGGTAAGTAGTAGAATACAGGGATGAATAGTGATGGCAAATCTTTTAGGTTTGCTGTGTGATGTAATAACGAAACTTTTAGGCTTGCCAAAGGTTCTCCATCACGGAGCCAGAGAAAACCAAGTGCAGGGAATGCAATGCACATTTGCTACCTCCACTGTACTTTTAAGACTAAAAGAAACCCTTTCTTGCCAGATATCCTAGTTGACCAATCTCACTGGAAAGGTAGGTTAATACATACAAAATATATTTTCTTTTCTACTTTATCACTGTGTTTATTTTACAACTATTAGGCAGTATGAAAGGTCATATGAACATGCACACATAGTTCAGTGCAATGCTTGTTTATGTAAAGAATGAGGATGGAAAATGGGATACCACTACCATCTGTTGGCAGGTCTGAGCTTGTGTAGTCTGAAAGAGCAATTAATATAGCTTGTCTTTAAATAATAATGCAGGGACCAGCTGCACTTAAGGCAGATTAAGCAGGGGTTAAGCAGCATGAGAGCATTAGCTAGCAGATAGGATTTTGAGGGGCAGGAGGCAGGTGACCTAACACAGCTACTGATAGGGAGGGAGTAAGGACAAGAACAGGACCGGCAGGAGAGCCCTGAGGCAATGGTACAGGAATGCTCAGCAACCAGTATTTGGAAACAAGTTCATTGTAGCATTTCCCAATTTCTGTGGTGTAGTTACTTTTACCACAACCAATTTCAATCTACTAATGTGATATCACAGAATTTAGAGCTAGGAAGAGATGTACATGGTTAGCTCTTGAGATCCACTATAAGTTAGTTCAATTATACATTTTAAAAACAATATTTAGGATTGGAGATGTAGCTTAATAACACAGCACTTCCTGGGATGTGTGAAGCTCTGGGTTCAGTCTTTAGCAACACAAATACAAACACACACACACACACACACACATACACTCACATATACAGGTTATATCAATACTATTCAGTCAAATGCAGGCTTTTAAAAATATTTAAAATTTTAAATATAATGTTTATGAGATTTTCAAACTACCTCTTCCTTCTAATTCTTTCCATATATCATTTAGACAAAATATTATAACTGAAGACTTCTTGTTTGTTTTGTTTTTGGTGTTTTGGTGTTTTTGAACTCAGGACCTTGTGCTTGCCAGGCAAGTGCTGTGCCACTGAGGTATATTCCCAGTCAAAGGCTTTTTGTAATTGAGGAAGTCTTTATACAGATTGCAAACTACTGTTGTAATCTGTGGACAAAGTGTAGTCCCAAATTATGTAGCCATATGGCGTTTTAATTCTTTTCTAATCTTTGTGAGACAGTTTCACTATGCAGTTCAGGCTGGCCTTGAACTCACTTTGTACCCCAGACTGGTCTCAAAGTTGCAGCAATCCTCCTGTGTCAGCCTCCCAAATGCTGGGGTGATAGGCATGCACCATCACATTTAGCTTCAGTATTTTTCAATAGTTGCAGAAATGAGAAATTTTACTTCTACACTTCTGGCTTCTGAGGAAAAATGAGAGATTTTGCAATCCTAGTACAGTTTTCCACATGGCTAAGATCTCCTGGGGCATGAAAAGAGGAGTTTCTTCTGGAGAAAGAGCCTATGTCCCCAGGTTACATGATCTTTATGGCTCTTTGGTCACAAAGGTCAAAAGACCTGAGGCAGAGAACAGTGAGATTATGGCCAAATCTATTTTTTCTTTTTCCTGGGGACACATCACAAACTACATTTCCTAGCCTGCTCCAGTTAAGGTCATATAATTGGCTAGGCCAGTGCAGAATCACAAGAAATGGTAAGTTTCCAGGCCTGGCCCATAAGCATTATGCAGAAAGTCCGCTGCAAATGCATTTTTCTTTTGCTTGCTGGGCTGGATGCAAAGGCTGCCTAGAGCACTCTAGGGTCCTGAGGAATGGTGGATACTAGGCATGGAATGAATGTGGACCTCTGAATGAGTGTGTAGAGCAACCACTTCCTCAACCAGCAGCGACTCAAGGAGCAACAGCTTTGCTGAGTTGAATTTCTAGGACTGGGAGTTGCGGCATAGCCCATAGCGAAGTACATCGTCATTGGTTTCTTCCTCAGTCTCCTTGATTCCCTCTGGCTGTCAGGCCTGATCTACTTTGCGTCTGAAATTATTTGTATCACCCCAGGGGACACTAGGGATTTTAATGCACAACTCAATAAAAAATGTAAAGAAAACATAGACAATACTTGTAAAATCAAGAGTGTATAGCTTATAATTTAACAGCAAAATTTTATTCTAAATATTTTAATGTGAGGAAAGAAAGTAGAAATGGAATGAGATCTATATAGTCTTCATCCAACTTTTCAACTTCATTTTTTTCCCCCCTAATGGACAGAGTGAAATTTGTACTACTAAATATTTCGGTAATAGTAATGGCCACTGATATTAAAAAAGTCAGGTGAAGAAAGCTGTGATTTTAACTTCAATATATTGTTGCTTATATTTTAAAAGAATGTTGTATAAGAAAACAAAAGTTATTTATCTCAGAAAAAAAGGATATGTTAGTACTGCTAAATTTTTCTTTCTTAAATGACTTTTAATTGTTCCTGAAAAGTCTTTTCCTGATCCAGGAATTTAGTATCGCTGTGTGAGTTGCTTGACAGTATTCGAGAGACTTTGTCAAAAAGAATAATACAACTTATTTTCAAAGAAACACAGTATAATGGAAAAATAAATTAACTTACACTCCCAGACATTTTGTCCAGTTCACTCATGGCCTCATGAATAGCAGCTTCTAAATGGTTATTTAGCTTTCCACTTCTGAAATTAATGAAAACAACACACCAGATTAATAAATTAAAGAAAAAAACCTCAATTTAATTCCCTAATCAGAAAACAAAAGTACCAATTCTACCAGAGAAAGCAAATTTATATTCACATTTGAAAAATTCAGATGACAAAATATCACTCTGGGATTTTCACCACTGAATACTAATGATTAACGTCACAAAACTACTAAAAAGTTGAACATATGAAGTGGGGGAAAATAGATCCTTTTTCCTTCTACATGCTTTTTCCACAATCTGGTGACTTTGGAAGAAAGCTGGGCGAGGGTTCTCTTCTCCCACCAATGTAAATCATTCTCCTGAATCCAGTCGACCCTTCCTAGTTTTTTGTCTGGCCATGTCAGACTCCCAGGCTCTCTCTAAACGGTGGAGGGGGCGAACTGCAGGCTCTGGCCACTAGGGAGCGCGCTCTGCCCTCTCTGGAGCATCCTGGTTTCTACAATTGAGCACGCAGAAGCTGAAATTCTGGTGCTCTTTCCAGGAGGCAAAGAGCTAATTAACTTGCTACACTTGAAATTCCTAGCCTGACCCCATAACATTTACCCCAAAGCTAAAATGCTATAACTCTTTGAACAGATATAAAGAAGGCTGGTCTAAGGGTGCTTTCCGCTCCTTTGACCTCTTCTCTGCACTCAGCATTCTGTTGTACAAGTTTGATTTGAATAACACACTATATATATATATTATATATAATTTTGGAAACTTACACCTTTTATGTTTCTATGTATATTTTTTTAATTTGAAGCTTACATCTATTAAATTGTTATATTAAGTATGACAACCAGGGAAATCCACAATATTCATCTTTGTGGTTATGTAAACTTTGCCCATCTTGTTAACTTGTTTTTTCTCTTTTATACATATAATCAATTGCCAAATTATTCCAAATACTAAGGTGATTCATTTCACTTATCCTGTAAGGTAAACCTGTTCATCATAGGCTATTACCATGACTAAATTCTATCTTAGCATCTGTATGAAGACTGGAAATTTGCAGTTGTGAGAGAGTTTGGCTCGTGGCCCATTTAGTTTGGCTATCAGTGTTTAAAAGCATTTTGAATTTCCGGGGAATGCCTTAGCTCACCACAGCCCTCACTCATTAGGCTTTATCCTCAGTATGACATGATGGAAGAATTCATCTGCATCATTTCTTTCTGTACCTTAGAGAACTTTGATTTCAACCTCTGAATACTACATTTCTAGGCACACCAAAAGGCTGAATATACTTACTAAATAAAAATATCTGGGGCTGGGGATTTAGCTCAGTGGAGCAAGCACCGTGGCACTCATGAGGTCGTGAGTTCAACCCCCAGTACCACACACACAAAAAAAAAATCTGTCCAAAGCTAGCACGGATAGTTCAATATTTTGGAAAACATATATGCACTTTTAGGCAGAGTGGTAAAATTAATTATATGAATATAAATAAGTATATTTAATTATGTATGTTTTTTAAAGGTAATACTAATTTTTTTACTCAATTATAAAGCAATAGCATTACCATTAAGGGTATAAAAATGATTCAACAACATTAATTAGAATTTCAGGAATTTTGTCTTTTTGTTCTTCAATAAGATATTTAAAATGTCTATAAAACCTTAGAGTAATTTAGGTGAAATTAGTATAATATAATGTCTTGGCTTTAATAAACAGTTATTAGAGGGAGAAATTACTACTTTTGGAAGAGAGAATACATATATTGACACAGAGCAAGAAATTGCTTGAATATATCATGAGAATCGGGAAGTGAAGACAGACTTTCCCAGATGGCAAAGCTGCAGACTACTTTTCGCACTAACCAGTCAGGTCAGGGAAGAATGAACTTAGAAGGGAAAGAAAAGACTCCATGAGTTCATGACATGAGCAATTAGTTAAAGTTTAGCCTTCTAGTCTAAGGGGCCTTCCTGTAGCGTTTGCTCCACTATTTTGTATTCCTCACTGACACTTAATAATAAACATTTCTACTAATGGACACTTTAAAAGCTACTTGATTAAGCAATAGATGTTCATATAATCACATTTCTAATTATTAATGGAGATAACTGCCACTTTTCATCTTCATTGCCTGTATTGTCACACATTATTCTTATCTTCACTAATTTTTTTTTTAAAGCCAGGTATAGATCTGTGAATGATACAAGAAATAAGGGGGAGGGGTTGAGAAGCTACACGCCACTCTGCATTGTCAGTTTAGAATGACTGCAACTCATTTTAGGTGAGTTTAGAGAACCACATGGAATCAGACCTGAAAGTGGAAAATCCCAGACTCTAAAAATCGAATCCATAGAGGAAGTAGCAGACTTTAGAAAATTTAGCAATCTAAGTATGATTTTTGGTTTTATATTGCAGTTGTGACATTATACTACTTAATATTTTCCAGGTTTATAAAAAAATCAGGATACCAAAAAGTAGGTATATATAGATAGAAGATCTGATTTTCCCTTAAATGAAAATCATAGTGTATCTAAAAAGCTGTAGAATCTTTTCTTTAATAAATTTATTTCTTAATACTTAAGTCCAAAATTAGTATGAGTAATGTGTTCAATAAACATTATTAACTCTTATGTGATTGGGGTATAATTAGGAAATCAGTTTAAAGATATTTATTATTGTACAGTTTGACTTAAGATTTTTAAGGATTAAAATGACTCCACAAAGTTCTAAACATCTATTCTGGTGGTAGAATGTTTCCACTAGCATAAATATTACATAATTTTGCTTTTTTTACCTGTACCTTTATAATAAAAATAGCTATTTACTAAATATCATTTGCCCAGTAATGTTTTAATGCATTCTCTTACTATCTGTAACAAACATAAAGTACTAATTAATATTCCTATTTTAGAAATAGGAGAAATTAAGCAACATGACGAGGGTCACACAGCTGGGATGTGCCAGAAACAGAACATGACTTCAAGTCAAATACCAACATTTTAATATTTTTGTTGCAAATGCAACTATCCTCTATTTTCAGCCTTTTCTTCTTTTATTCTTCCTCAGTCTACAAATTTTTGCCATCTTAAAAATTCTCTGGTTGCTATTTTTCAAGATCTTTTCACATGGGTAAAGAAGGAGAACAAATCTATACTGCTTTTTCTATTCTCATTCCTTCCTCACCCATGGCCACTTTCTACATCCATCATGGGCTGGAAACTTCCCACCAAGGTCCCCTATGCCTCCAAATTGTCCCATTCAACGTTGATTCTTTTAGTTCATCTCTTATAGAACAAATAATATCTATCCATCACTTTACCATCCACGAAATTTTCAACCCTTGTTTTCAAACCCAAACACCTTCCTCTGGTTCTCTTCCTCCTTCCAATCACTCTCCCCTTTTTCATTGTTCTATTCAATGTTTAGTTTTCCTGGCACTCAATCTTTAGCCCGCCATTCTTCACATTGGTCTAAGCATCTTGGTGCGATTACAGCATTACATTGTCAAATATCCTTTCTTGCAGGTTCAGTCTTGTGTGTCCAGCCTATTCTCAGGTACCCCACGCTGCACTCAGTACATTTCCTCTGTATTCTCCACTCACAGCTGTGTTTCTACCACTCATCAAAGCCCCCAAGCTAAAACTTGAGTTGTCCCTCATTGTTCACTGTCCTTCACATTCCGATCAATCACAATGTTCTGTCAATTTTACCTTCTAATTTTTCATCACCACTTTCCTTCTCTTCAATTTTCTTAACATCCATCCTCCTATAATACCTGCTAAAAGTAAAAATCTAACCACCTGCCCCTTGAGGTACTCTAATAAGGTAAAGATCCTTTTGGCCCTGCCTAAGACCTTCATGATTTAGTTTCCACTTATTCCTCTGGCCATGTTCTTATAACTTCCCAGCTCTGTTACTCTGCTGCAAATCCAAATACTGGTCTCGTCTGAAACCATCACTGTCTACCCCATCTTCATCTGGGTAATACCCAAGTAGTGTGTAAGGCTTCTTGCCACAGATATTGTCTTTTTTTGAAAAAAACCCCTGAGTCTAATGCAATTTCTGTGTAGTCCCCAAACACATTTCTCTTTTCATATTTTAATGATCTGTTTCTGAAATCTATCTCTTTTAGTAAAGTGTGAGTTCCAAAGACTATAGCCCTGTGCTTGGCACAGATTTTTTTTCTAAATAATTCTCCTTAAATTGGGGATAAATGATTTATTTTATATCACTTATCAGTTGTGTAATTTCAACTAATTATTTAGGCTCTTTGGGTTTTAAGATCCTCATTTGTAATGAGCTTAGTAATTATGGTCCATTTTTAAATTGGGAGGATAAAATAATGGACATGAAATTATAAGGGCAAAATATATAGCATTCTATAGGTGATCTATAAAGCAAGTCAATCTGCTCAGACAACAGTATAAGAAATAAAGCTTTTTGGGGGCTATCATCTGCTTCATATGTTCTTCTTTTATCTTTCCAGTCTATACTGTGAATTTATGGCTATCATAAGAATTGTTTCTGAGAGTGTTCTATTAACTCACCACAAACAGTAAACTGGCTTTGTAAAAACAACTTCAAAATTGTGGTTTTTACGCATTACCTTTCAGAAACTGTGAAGTAAAAAATGGATGGGAAAATAATCCAACTCATTTGGAGGAAATGCAGCTAAATACTTGGAGAAATTGTTTCATTTTTATGTTAGCAACTGTTTTGCATATAATCCAAGTAATCAGCATGTTTCATTGGTGGAAACATTTTGGAAAATGTTTACACCAAGAAATAGGCACTGTTGGATATTTTACAGCAACTGGTCCACTGCATATTTCTGATGTAGGTATTTTGCAATTTCTCTCCTTTCATCCGAACCTAGTATTATTTTTTACTGGCCTTGTTCTACTCTAACCTCTGCAGAGGAAGTGTCACTTCAGTCAGCATAGAGGGGACTTCTATCCCTGTGTGTTTCTTGTGACATGTACAGGGAAGTAACTGGTAATTCACTCAGCCCTCACCACTGGTGCCAATATGCAACCTCCAAAAAAGTCTGGGCATAAGTGTACAAGACTTGCTCTATGGATGTCATCTTCTTGTGAGACAATTTATGGAGGCGAACATTCTCCCTAAGATCTGTTGACTTAAAATTTTACCTCTTGAAAGAATTGTTAAAAACATCACAAAGGGAAATAGAGGGCCCATTAATATGTATCACTGACATCATTATTTAAGCCTTTTATGTAAGATATACTACTAATTATTCTGATCTCCATTTTATAAATCTTGATATGCAAACATATGTTAAAGGGATAGTTTAAAAGATAACAAGATACAAAAAGACTGTGCCTAAGTGTTAATATTTGGGGGATAGGGCCAGGGATTTAGCTCAGTGGCTTAAGCGCCTGCCTGGCAAGCGCGAGGTCATGAGTTCGATCCCTGGTACCAAAAAAAAAAAAAAAAAAAAAAAAAATTTGGGGGATAAATATAAGGATTATTTTATACATAAATAAAAAGTAATATGTAATTCTTGATTGTTTGATAATACATAAATCATAACAATGTAACAAGTGTATCAATGGTATATTTTAAAATAACATGTATGTATGTATACAATGTACATTTGTAGTTCTGTACATTAATAGGAATTAATATGAATAGTCAGTATCATAGCAAAGATGGCTTCTAATATTAACAGCTTTCTGTACTACACTGTACACAGAAAACAAAGATCTAGAAAAGCTTGAGTTCAACTTCTTATAATTCTAAAGAAAACCTATTTTAAAGTCCATACCCCTGCTGTGACCAATATTCATTAGGGAGCATCAGTTTGACTAAATGATTAATCTGCTACATTAACATGTGTACAATGAGGTGTTAGTTCTCCCACCCAGAAGTGTTTGAATTGCAAATAGATAGAAACTAGAGTGTATTTAACTGATATTTAAAGAACTATTAATCCTATTTCCTACTAAATGAGAGGGGGATAAGGTTAAAGGGAGTGGCAAATCACAAACACAGAGTAAACATAAATTGTTAAGATATTTTTTGTGATAGCTAGTTGGACTTCTCTGTAGTGATTCTCTTTGTTAATAACTACTGGACTGGACTGAGGCAAGTCACAACATAGACCACATTTTGGGATTTTATTGTTCCTTTGAAGGAAAACCTTCTTGAGAAACAAAACAGAAAACAAAAATGCTTACTTTCTGTTTCTTTTCCGGGCTCGGTTGTAGGCTTCCAAACCTTCTGTTAGTGTCTTCAGCTTCTCGGACTCCACCTGAGTGAAGGCATGAAGACCAAATCACATTACCCACACCTGTAATTGTTAAACACGGTTTTTACTTTCCTGCTGTACAAGCAGGTGCACCGGGGAGGGCGCTCTAACTTTCACTGCCCTGTCAAATCTTCTGTCCTTGCTCAACCAGAAGTCGAACCTGTGGCTCCCAGCTGCAGTGTCAGGAGAAATGAAAGACTGGCTTCAAAGTTGTCAGCATTTGAAAATAATACCTGGGGAACAAAACTTGGAATTAAAGTGACTTTTGATTTACAAAAATCATATAAATCAGAAGCTCTGGTTTTGCTTTCTCCACTGCTTGATGTTTAGCAACCACACATTAGAATTTCTGCAAGGAAACATAGGAGCCATGATTAGCGTGGGCTTTATGGTCAGGAGATTGGAGTTTGAATCTTACCTCTTCCCATTTAACTTTTCTGAGACTTGGTTTCCTTCACTTTAAAGTGAGGACAAATAACACCTACCTTCCTGCTAGATTTGCTGTGAGCATTAAAATGTGACATCATGTTGCATACAGCTTAGCGCAGAGCAATTCTTATTATTTAGGATGCACTATGTTTTGCGGAGGCCACAAAGCAAGTGGGGTAGCTGGCCAAGCGTGGTTCATGCTCACGCGGGAGAAGGGTGCTATCCATAATACCTTATGGATGTCCCCTCTCCTGGCCTGTTTTATCACTGCCTGTCTGTGTAACATGCCACCTTAACACTTTAGCCACTAAGTGTGGTGGCAGCGGTGGCAGTGGTGGTGCTGTGTGTACCCAGCTTTCATCATACCCTCCCACCTACCCAGTGATCTCTGTCATGGTTCTTGAGTCACAACCCTCTCAAGAAAAATGATAAAAAGCAAAACTTGTATGTCAGTTGTGAATAAAAACGCTGTTAGAAAACTTTTCTATTTTTATTGACCTGTAAAAAAAAATCAATCTAAGCAAAAACAGTGTTGCTTGCTGTGTAAACACAGCTTTAAGGCAAACATCCAAACCATCTGTTACTCTAGTTTCTCCTCCTTGCTCCTAGGCCACTTTTATGTAAAAATTCAGAGTTTACAAAAATGCCTAAGAAAGAAAATAGATATACTAATAAGCAAGCCAATTACTAACTTTTGTCTTTAAATCTTTATGTCCAACCCAGTAATGCCATTGTATAATTTCTCTGACTCTTTCAAATCTAGTAAGAATAACAAAGTGTTTCCATCATGTAGGAGTACAACGATTTCTACTTTTTCAAGAAGGTAAAAAAAAATCAAATAATGGAATTTTTTTCTTTTCATTCTTTGTACTTTGTCCCAAAGAATGCAAATACCTCATAAGCACAAGTTCACAGGGACTGTCTGATCCATTGTGTGCCAAAACAAAGAGACAACTTTGTTCCCTATAATACTGCACATAAAGAACAATATCCTCCTATTGGATGACTAGAAAAGCTTAAGTAAGCAGAAACATCCATGCATTATTTTAAAACAAAGCAGATCCCAGATATATTTTCACATTTTATTTTCAAAATGAGGGTCTTCTGTTCACTCACATGTGGGGAATATGAAAGATGATGTGCATATTACATTTATGTAATCAATAACTAATTCCACTTATATTTAAATCAACTTCTTGCCAGCAGAAAGGGAGCACTCCTGCAACATAAAGTTCTGTTAGATATAAACTGGTGAGTGAGAGATTTTAAAGGAATTGATCAGGGCCCGGGGGTACTCAGCAGCACAGCACCTGCCTGGCAACCATGAGTCGTGAGTTCAATTCCTGGCATCAAAATTAAATAAATAAATAAATAATATTGATCAGGCCATAGAATGCAGGTTCACACTGAAACAAAGCAAGAGAAAACAATGAGGACTTATCCTCTTGGTTTTAATATTTCTTTAAGAAACTGTTAAATCAAGCTCTCTTTTTTTAAAAAAGGTGTTTGAGTTTTATTTTTAATTAAATAAGGAATAAGGGAGAGTAAAAACATATGTGTATTTTTATGTAAAAGGCACTGTTTTATCATTTAATATGATGGTACTGCCAGCTAGTATTATTTTTCTTCTGCAGATGGGACTTTAGAGTTTTAGTTAACATGGCCATAATTGAAACTCAGCTCTAACTCCAAAATATTTAACTTCTTTCTACCATAACAATTGCAATAAGTCATTTTTTATATATGTAAATTATGTATCTCTTTTATATAAATATATAACATCATATGTTTTATACAAAATTTATAAATATAAAAGTTATATATAAAAATTACACACATAAAAACACACACAAATGCACACTCAAAAATTAAACCTTTAAAAATCACATTACAAGTTAATAGAACTTTTCTACTATGGTTCTTCATTTAATCTGTCGCTGAGGCTCTAAGATACTGTAATAATGAACTATATTATTTATAAAGGACTCAATAACCTTGAAAGACAAAGCAATGATAGTGCTTTCTGAAACTAAATATAAATAAAATAATACCACTGTGGATTTCTGCTTTGAGAAGATTATATCCAGAGGAAAATGTTTAATTATGTTCTGAATTTTAGTACTTTTCTATATTGTGTAATATATTTGAAGATTGTGTGCTGTTTCTAGGGAAATATTCATATACTAGAACAATATTCAAGAAACTCTTTAACAATATCCAAAAAAACTGTTTGCTATCAGAGAAGAACAAAATAAATTCAATTTATCATCAAATGGAAGTCATGTTTAATGATTTATTGAATATTCCCTTAAAAATTCCTAAGTAATTAGCTTATGAGTCATAAAAATACTAGAAATCAAGTACACAAATGTAATATTTAAAAGGTTAAACTTATACAGATATTTTTAAAAAACCTATGCTGAAGGAGCAAGCAATTTAAGATATTTTGTACTTTTACCTATAATTATTGGATTCTTACATACTTTCAAGCCAAAAGTTCCATAAATAATTTAATTCCTACATTACTGAGAAATTGGGAGAGGATTTCATAATTTATCTTCAGTCATAATCTGCCTACACACTTTCACTCCAATAATGATACTACATAGTATTAATGGCCATCATGGCATAACTTTTTATACATTATTTAATAATTACAAAAGGATAGCTGAAATGTATGTGTAGTTATAGTTCATATATTACTTTATATATAAATACACATTTGTTGAGTATTTTTGACAATAAAAACTTTTCTTTCACTTATCTAAATTCTTTAGATACAATAATTCTTCAACTCACAGTCTCTGAGTGCATTCATGGGGCTAGAAATATACTTATCAACCCAGGTACCATTATATGGTAGAGGATCAAGAGCTTTTCTGAATAAGGTAGAATTTCTGGTTACTTATTTTGCTTACAAGGCATATATTAAACATTGGGTGATTTAACTTTATTTGGGGTTAGCACAGCAGCATGTATTGTATGTCAGAAGTACCAAAGGCTATGGCAAAAGGGGACACAGATCTGTCAAAAAGCCACACCAACCCTCTAAATGGAGGTATTGTACATATTACAAGAATCTGGATCAATGATCCTAGATCACTTTTGAATAGAACCAGTTAACTAGAGATGATGTCAAAATTCCCTGCAGGCTTCATTCTCATAACACTTTCTTTGTCTCAATTATTTGCTGACTTAGTGTGGAAAAAAGCTGTCAAACAAAGGTCAAAGGAGAGATCACAAGCCATATCACAGACTTTATAACAGAGATACGACAGCTGACCTCAAGCTCCCCTTTCAATTCTTCACTTCCCCATTCCATTTTGACAATGTTCTGTTGTTGGGGAATGGTACGATAAAGAGTAGGCTTAGCGTTAGCAGCCCAGGGTTGGGGTCTGCCTTAACTGCCTGTGATTTCATCCTGAGGTGTGCCACTTCTCTGAGCTTCAGTTCTCTCATAGGTAAATTGGGGATAAATATGCACAATGTTGAGACAGTTTAAAGAGGACCATGAACATGAGGTGCTTTATAAATGCCAAAGAATTTTTTTCTCCAAATGCCACTGGTGGTCAGTGAAATTATTTTAAGTGGAACATGGATAAACTTTTAAACATTTTAAATTGTTATATATTCATATAGATTTATATTAAAAAATAGAAATGACACACCTATGATTTCTCATATGGAATAAGAGTAAAGGCCTGAATATATCTAGTACATACATGTCCACTACATTTTTTTGAATGAATAAATTAGTAAATGCATTGAAAAAAATATTTCAAGGAAACCATAGTATTAGTAATGTATAGCTTTAGTTGAAGTCTGGAAAATACAGATCTAAAGCGAAAAACAAATATGAGGCACTTATTAGGTTTATTACTATCACATATTTATTAAATAATAAGTACTTAAAATAATATAACTATTTAAAAAAATCTTTAAATTGAAAAAAGCCCACTAACTTAAATGCAATATTTCGATATTTTTGAAAGGATGGACATAAATGATAAATACTTTAGGATAAAAAGTCAGTTCATTTGTGACAGCAAGGATAAACCCAATTTTCTAGCAATACCGCAGCATGAGTGAATGTCTCCTCACTCATGGAGACAAACCTTTACTGAATCCTACTATTTTTTCATATGAACTAACCACATCCGCATTATCAGTTTTAGTCAGTGGCCCTCTCTGAGGTTGGGTGTGTGTGTGTGTGTGTGTGTGTTTCCTCCTCGCTTTTGACATCACTGTCTTACAGAACTGCATTACAGGACATTCTATTCTAAAAATGATAACAAGTTCCATATCCATCTACAGTACATAAACAGAATTAAGTATTTGGATAAACTTGATTTTCTAAGAATATAGTGTTCAAGTTTGTAGCATGGAAGCATGCATTTGCTTCGGACACGAGACGGCTGCCTTGGCGAGCTGTGAACACAGCACTGGGTCTGTCACCTGTGTGAAGGGAGATTCACCTCCCACCCTGTTTAACCTTGCCCAGGAACAAGAAGTTGCCAGCATTCCACAATTGACCACAGTAAACATTACAGTCCTACACAAGCCTTCTTTCAGTTTAGTCTTGATATTCACATTTTTAAAATCTTATTTCATACGTCTTAAATTTTGATCAGAAACTGATTTAGTTGGCTTAGATTTTGTCTTTTCATGGAGATCCTTGTGCTGATGGAGCATTGTGTCCCCCATTAAAGCACCAGCCAAAAGGCAGCTTAAGTATTGTGGATATTGATTGAGTACAGAGAAAAAGATTCATTTCCAACAGTAGTTAAGAAAATTGATAAAGCAAAGTGAATACATAAGGAATATTTTCAACAGAGAGTTACAGTACCAAAGAACACAAATTAGTTGACACCAGTAATTGAGCACATAAAGAATATTCTTCAAAGTAAAATGTTTAAATAGCACAAGAGGCACAGCTCCCAAAGTGGGTCACAAGGCTCAGTTCTTTTTTTTTTTTTGTACCAGGGATCAAACTCATGACCATGTGCTTCCAAAGCAGGCACTTATGCCGCTGAGCTAAATCCCTGGCCCAAGGCTCAGTTCTTAAGATTATACACTTGAGAATGTCAAGGAAGCCATATCTGGTTGCGTATCAGAGTCAAAACGTGTGCGCTTGTGATACTGAAGTAAGACATAGAAAGTGTTCTTCCTCCAAATAAATTTGGTTATGGATTTAATAATGAAACTTTGTCAGTCTTTTAAACAGTATTCAAAGAGCAATTTTATTACTACCTGCCAAGTACAACCTTGTGGAAAAAAGTCAAAGCATGACTCCAAGAAGTGGGGACTCTCCATAATGGCTTTTTTGTAGTTTTCTTGGTAATTAGGAGGAAACTCTCTACTAGTTCAACAACAAATGTTTCAAGAAAAGAAACATTTTGGTACTGGTTTAGTAGTAAATCCTTTCTTAAATTCAGCTCATCATAATACAGATTAAACATAAGAGCAATAAAATATTCCCCTACCAATGAGATGTTCAACAAGTGAAAATGATTTCTACAGGAACAAAATAAGAATTTTGTATTTTGCTATTATTATTAGAGAGACAACTTTTTAAGGCTAGTTTATACAAGATCAAAAGTGGCAGATAATTGTGACTTTAAGGCAGATTATTAATATTTTAGAAAGTATTTTCCTTATTTTAAAACAATTACTGAAATAAGTACAAAAATAATCATTTCTCCTCATAGCCATTTTCCTTTCCACCAATGTCCTATCACTATGTCAAGATCTGAAAGAGCATCTATCTGGCTAAGATAATGTATTGTGACATAGCACTGGGGTCTTATTCTTGGCCACTGAACCACAAACCATAAAGATCCATGGTTTGGAGAGAAGTTTGCATAAGTTTAATTAGAGCAAGTGTACACACTTCATTATAAACTAATTACTAAGAAAAACATATTAGGAGATGCCAAGTCCTGAACAATATAAGGCACATAGTATCTCTCTAGTGCTGTCACATATCTTCAATATTAGAAAAGTAATATACCTAGGATTCAACACAACTTTTCACAGACTGTTAAAAAAATCTTTACAAGTTAATATTGGTGTGTTGGGTTTGCGAGGTAAGAATGTAGAGGTAGAACATTTTAGTTGATATTTTTAGAAAGATTGAGAAAAGAGAGGTTTTAAAGTTCTCTCAGTGAACTCAATGAAATGTTTCAAAGTGGAACTTTTGCATTCAGTGAACAGCTAATAGTAACTTATAATCAGATATAGCAATTTATATGTGATTTGCTGAAATTCATAAAACTGCCACAAACTATTTCATTCCTCATGATCCTTTCAACCTGTTATGGCTTATATTGAGACATTTCCTCAAAGCCTTGTGTAGTCATAGGTGATGCTTTTTGGAGGTGGCTGGATCTAGAGTGTGTGATACTGGGACTAAGGGTGGCCCACCCTGGCTATGGGTAGCACCACCAAAAAAGTGGGGTAGCTTGGAAGGAATAAAAGAGAGAGGAAGACTGTTGCTGCTTTCTGCTTTGCTGCCTTCTCTCTGCCATGAACTATTTCTCTTCTGCAGTGCCCCTCTGCCAAGCTACCCTGCCTTGGAGTCAGCTGATTATGAACTGAAACCTTCACAAACTGTAAGCTGAAATAAGCTTTTGTTCCTTTAACTTTGTTTGTTTTTTAATTAATCAAGTTTACTGGTGTACTTATACATAATGATCTATTCATTATAGGGAATTTGTACCTGCACATGATATAATTTGATTCTTCTTTTTTCCCCTTTCCTCTTCCCTCTCTTTAATTCCTCTTCCCCTCCTTATTTACAAAAGCTTTGTTTCTAGTTTTCCTTCCTTTTTTTTTTCTTTTCCCTTTCTTTCTTCTCCACCTAGTTCCCCTTTCTATTTGAACATTTACTTCCTGTTTCACAGTATCTATTACATATTTTGGTCCTTATTTATACTTTCAGTTTCTCACACCAGAGAAATTTACACAAATTTAAGGACTCAATCAAAAAATGTGCATCTGAGATGAATACACACTTCTCAGATGGAGTGCAAATGGCAAACAAATATATGAAAAAATGTTCAACATCACTGGTCATTTGAGGGATACAAATTAAAACAATGCTGAAATTCCATCTCACTACAGAAAGAAAGGCTATATCAATAAATCAATCAATAATAAATGCTGGTAGGGCTGTGGGGAAGAAGAAACCCTTTGCCACTGTTGGAGGGAGTGTAGACTGGTGCAACCACTCTGGAAATCAGTGTGGCAATTCCTTAAAAAACTACAGGTTCCACTTGACTCAGTTATTCTTTCTTTCTTCTCAAAGGAGTTAGAAGCATCATAGTACAGACATAACAGCACAATTTGTAATAGCTAAGTTCTGGAAACAGCCCAAATGCCCATCAATTGATTGAATGCATAAAGAAGTCACAGACACAGTAGAGTACTACTCAGCCATAAAGAAGGATAAACTTGAGACATTTCTAGATAAATGGATACACTTTGAGACTATACTCTTAAGTGAAATAAATTTTTCCTTTAACACTAGGTGTTGGGCATTTTGTCTCATCAATGAGAAAAGTAACTAAGACACATACATCCTCAACTTGATCAGTAAATTCTCCACACACAGGCAATGCATAGATGAATAATATGGTAAGTAAAATCATTACCTCAGTTGCATAATGGTGGCATCCTGTTCCACCATAGAGAGTAAGAATAAAGGGCTAATTTTTAGTAGGCTTCTTTTGTGTGCTTGGTATTTCATTTAATCTATGGTATTTCATTTAATTCCTAAAACATCATTCTGAAGTTAATATTCCCATTTGTAAATAAGGACTGTAGTTCCTGGGAGATGAAAGTACCTAAAAAGGGGAAATTAGAGAACTGGCAGTTCTTGGCTTCGGCTCCCACAATAATACTCAAAGATAGGTCTCACTCTGCCATATTGATTTCTCTCTAGGTCTTTACAAATTGTATTCATAGAGTGTTCAATGCTTAAAATCATCTCTTCTAGAAAATCATCTCAGAAACTGCAGGACATTTCTAATGTGTTGTCAGTCATTCTGCTATGCATTCTACCCACCAAAGATTTACAATGTTCTTCTAAGATCATAACTGACCAAGCCATTTACCATAATGACCAACAAAGCCTGCTAAAATAGTAACGCATGGGCCCTGTGGATACCACAGCTGTTTGTAGGTGTCAGTGTTCCAGCCACAGTATTGGCCTCTTTTAGACCAGAGATTACTTGTGCAACATGAAAACATGAGTGATGCCCAGCTTGCTTTGAAACAGTAACCTGTAATCCTGTCAGTTATTTATATTTTTTATTTTGCCTACCTCCAGAAAGAATTTGGAGTGGTCTGCTGAGAACAAAGACTGTAAACTCAAAATAATAAATGGTAAGTTGTCAGGTGGGTGGGAGAAAATAAATCTATTTTAAAATGTGAGTTAACATAGATTTTATCTAGTGGCATCTGACTGAAATATTGGATTATTTGTTTAGTGGACTGAAACCTTGGATTACTTGTTTAGAATGAAAACTAAGAGGCTAAGAAGGTTTAAAATGATAACATGTAAGAAAATAATTTGGCAAAGTTTTTCTTTTAAGAGTACAAAGGTAAACACTAGAGGAAATGATCCCATATTCCACTTCAGCAAGGTAGAATTACTAGCCTTACCTACAACAGATTGTTAATGGAGTTAGTCTCTGTCTTTTTCTCTAGAATTTACCAAGATAGTAGGCATTTTAGTATAGAAAAGGGAACCTAGGGCACTGCTTATGTCTTTAAAAACAGAAATCTGGTTATTAATGCATAAGGCTTTATTTATCCAACATCACAAAGCACTAAGAGATTCTATATAGATACACCTTCTATCAAAATTGGTTCATTTGAATAACAGGACAATTTTTAATGTTTCTTTAGAGACCTTTCTTAAATACATTGTACTTTTTCTTACAGAGATATTGAACATAATTTGATCTTTCTTGATGAACCAGGGTCATTAATGTGTTAGCACAGGCTACTTGGCTTGAAATCAGACAGACTTGTTTGAAATTTCACGTTTTCTGATATTATGAAATGAGAATACTGTTGGGCTCACTGGGAATCATTAAATAAGGTTATGAGGAAGTCCTGTGTTTGTTTTGTGAACTATAGGTAAAAAAAGGCTTTTTTTTTGGCACCGGGGATCAAACTCACAACCTCGCACTTGTAAAGCAGGCACATATGCCACTGAGCTAAATCCCCAGCCCCTTAAAAAAGGCTTTTATAAAGTAGTACCTTGGTTTTTTTATGTCCAAAAGTGAGGTGAGTCCTGAAGGACCAGAGGTTTATAAAAACAGTAAGTGCCCTAAAGCTGTTAAGGCTGCTATACCTTGCATTTTAATGGTAGATAAATATTTCATGCATTGTCATTAATATTTTATTACATTTTCAGTTTTCACCTCAAAATGTGTGCTTTACATTATGTTTTCTGAATTAGTAAAATTACTTTTCATATTTATTGATATCAAAGTTTTAAGTAGAGCATGCAAAATTAAAATATCAGTCAATATGAAGAATATTTGAATTTTCTGAATCAATTTCATGTTCCCTTTCAGGAATTCAGCTATTGAGTAAAATAAGGAAGAATAATCTGGATTTTAAAACATTTACTATTACCTATTGTGAATAAAAACTAGTTGCTCATTTAAATGAAGCAAAAGAAGTGTGTTGTATTCTTTTTTTTTTGGTACCGGGGATTGAACTCAGGCCCTCACTAATGCTTGCCAGGCAGGCACTTAAACCACTGAGCTAAATCCCCAGCCCCATGTTGTATTCTTAAAGACGTTTTTAAAAGAGAAAGTTTAACATCAGTGTATAATTCAAACTCAGCAGGATTCGAGTACAGACTGATCAGAGGATGCAGACCATTGTTTAATGTGAAATGTGTTAAAAGTACATGCCTTTATCCTTGTGTGGGGTGTAAAAATATGTGTAGACAAGGCATTTAGGACAGAAAGAATGTTTCCAGGGAAAGGCACCATAATCTTTACCTTAGTTAGGATCTTTGTAAAATGGTGCATGAAAAAGACTTGATTCATTGGCACAGAATTTGTAAAAACAGTTTGATGTGTACATTTTGTATATGTAGCAGTTCTATTTATATCATAAAAGCCCACTTTTGCTGTTTCTAATTATTTCTTGAATAAACTGTCAAAAATTATTTAGGCTTACCAAGCTACAAAATATTTGTCTGGTCTCAGAGAGTACAGAGAATAAAATGTGTTGAGAAGAGGAATATGGAATTCATTTTCTTATCAAACGTAGAAACATTATACCAGGAGTGTATCCTGACAAGTATATATTAGACATTATAAGCAAAGGTTTAAGGACCTTCTGTTTCTTTGGAGAAAGACAATCCTTTTATTGTGTTGGCAAAAATGCTTTTGGTTTCCTGTCATTAAATCTAAGTGGCAGTAAAAATCTGAGCAAAGTTGAAATGGTTCTTTATTCAATATACACTTTAAGCAAATAATATATACCTGTAAGAATAATTTTACCTAAGAAGATGAAAAGTTATGTTTCTTTATCATGTGAGGGGGAATGGGCATAATTACCTCCTCGTCAGATATAAATTTTTCTATCCATTTTAAACATCCTGCATATGCCTTGACTAGTGAGCCAATTTTACCATTTGAAAGTAGGGGAAGAAAGATCAGAAAACTCTTGCTAATTTATTCTAAATTGAATGGTGGTTTCATGGAGAAGTTTTCATTTAATTTATAATTATCAGATTGTGTTAAGTAGAACCAGACTATGGGTTAAACATTTCCATATGTTATAAAGACTCAGAAGTTTTCTTGAAAGGAGACACCATTCTAAATTCAGACGTTACCTGCTGCTTCCAAAAATGGCTGCAATTCCTCCAGATATTTCCCCCCTTCCCAGCTCTGTGTGTTACAAGTAAGTACCTGGAGGAGACACTGTCCCCTGATACTTCTCACCTGGGAGGACCCCTACTTCTGTCACAGTCTTGTACCTCCACCAGCTACTACATTCCCCTCTCCCCCGAGTCTTTTATACTTGCCTTCCTCCTCTGTTTATAAAATGAAAAAACTAGGTAAATTCAGGGAAGGAAGGCAGAGTTGAAAAAATTCTAGAAGTCTGGTTCATGGGTTAAGAGTCACTGTGAGCCTAGTGAGATCTATAAATGCTTCGTAACTCACCCCTTGTTGATATGACCTTTTGGAGACTATAACCATCCCCTCTTCATTTTATGCTCCAGAAGCTTGTGAGACCTCAGTGAGTCAGGAAGAATCTTAAATTCAAATCCAAAGAATCCAAAGTGATGATAACAAAAAACAATAATTGACATCTGAACAAAGGTTAGCATTTGACAATGGATAAAGATTGATATACCTTCCCTTCCTCGGGGCTTTGTTGACATGAATTGTGAACGTCGTCTTCTCTTACCAACTTTCCAGGCCAGGAAGTCAGTCCTTTGATTTGGCCCCAGACCAAGTCACCAACATTGAACGTCCTTGGTCTATAATGTATCAACTCATTTGAAGAAGGGGAATCTGGATTCCTTAGGTCATCTTCACTACTAATGCTTTTAGCGTCCGACGGGCTGGGCACACACCCATTAATGCTTTTGGCATTAAAGTCTCCATTGTAATGGATGTAGTCTTTGACCAGAGAACTTTCCAAACTATTTGAGGAACTTGGAGACTGCTCCTCTAGGACTAGATCTTGCTTTGCAGTGCTTAGCAGCTCTCCAAATCCCCGACTCTGTCGAGGCCTGTTCCCATTAATATGTGCACATCTTTCCACAGTGTTCTCTAGTCTCTCTTTAAAACTTATCATAGTTCTTTTGTAGTTATTATATTTGAAATTTTCCTCCAGAATTTTATCCCCTTGACAGTTTCTTGGTGGTAACAATATTGGGTGCTGTTCCCCAGGCATAAATGGCAGTGTAGAGACATTATTGGGCCTTTCATGACAAGGACTACTGTGGATATGGCCTGGATGATCTAAAAATTCCTCATATTTCCACCTGTTTCGCTCCCCTCTGGGGCTTTGCTCCCCATCCCACTGTTTTTTGGATGTGTGGCAACTTGCTGCCTTGAAATACTCAAACCCATCTCTTTCATTTGAGTTTTTCCCATGGTCTAGATTCTTGGCCAGCCGGGCCCCTCTTGCATTCCTCAGCCTGCCATCGTGATCAACACCTGCCATGTTCCGTCCATGAATGACCGCACTGACAGCGCTGGAGAGATTCAATGGGTCGCCAATCGAGGCAGTGAAGGCACTCATGGCACTCAGAACTGGAATAGGGCTGATCTGAGTTGTACTGTTGACAGCAGTGGTGATGACAACCTGCATTCCTTTGCTGGCTGCATCGACAACTGCTTTGTAAATGGCATCTACAGAAGCATCACCTTGGCTACCCATAACAAGACCATCCTTCACCTGCTGACCAAGAGATGGGTCAATCCTCTGTTGCAACTCACACGGTGTATCTTGGAAAGGTGGAAGTGTAGTGTTTGGATTCTCAGGAATTGCTGTGAGCCCCGGCTGAGTGCTTATTCTCTTGTTTAGGAGAGCTGCATCTTCCTGCATTCTTACCTGAAGGAACAGAAAGAAGTTAAGGTGAGGTAGAGAAAAAAACCTTTAAGGTCTCAAAGAAAAGCACCATAATTTTAAGATTTATCAAAGTACAAATAGATTGAACAAGAAAGGAAATACAAAAAACAAGACTCAAAAATGAAAAAAAAGTGCCCATTCCTATGAAAAAACTGATTATATTTGGATATTGTTTCTTTGGCTGAAATCATTCTCTATTTTTTTTTAATTATCATTGCTACACATTTTTTAGAAAAATTAAATTTGAAGTAGTTGAACACAAAATCGTTTTCAGGTTATGATTTCATTTAGTGGTGTTTCTCACTGATATTTCTACTTATTTAAATCAAATATGAGAGAAAATAAATTCTTAGATGACATTATGGTTTTGAAGACTTCAGATGTCACTCCTCAGCCTTACCAGCCACCGGCAAGTGTGGACATCTCCACACTATCACTAAGGTCTATGGTGCACTGTATAGGTGATTTCTAATAGGGAAGAGATGAAGGAAGGAATTGCCGACAAGGGAACATATTAGAAGGATGAGTGCAGTTTGAAAAAGTCCCCAAGGTTAATCTAGTTTTACTGAGATACACCTAAAAACGATTGCTTCAGATTCTTGATACTTTGGATTTATACCCCAATAATTACTCCCTTTCTTTATTTATATTCTTCTCTACTAAATAAGAACATGAGATTCCACACAACCTCTCTCTTACTGTTATCCTTTTGTCTCTACTCTCCAGATCAAATCCAAAACTTGTGTTATTTCAACTGTCTGTTTTATCTATATTGACAGTGATGATGCTGAGTATCTTGTGGACAGGAATATATGGTCTCCAACTTCCCCTGGGGGCTTGTTGCTTGCCCTTCAACACTGTGATATTCTAGTTAAGTATCACTCTCATTCTCCATAGCTATCTTCCTTTGCTTTCTCTAAACTGGTTACTGTACTGCTTCTCACACTACTCTTAGTAGATTACCTTAATTCACAACATGGAGATCATCAGGTAAGAATTCTTGGACCAGGTGCAAGGTCCTGAGTTCAATTCCAAGTATCAAAAATAATTCTTATAATTTCATATATTCCAATATTTTCTGCTCCTAAAAGTACATATTTTTCTGCAACTGTATCTGTTCTAAATCTTGCCTTGCTTCCTAGTGTAAGAGAGGTATCTTTTGCTCTCTGAGTAAGTAGGTTCTGAATTTATACTTTGGATATCAAGTCCTCTCTCAAGGATCTTGTCTCATTTATCATCTTTTTTCTTCTTTATGTTCGATCACTTTCAGATTTTTGTCTTTTTATAGTATGATTATGTGTATGGCTCTTTAAAAAAAATTTTTTTTTTAAGCAGGGTCTTGCTATGTAGGTCAGGCTGGCCTTGAACTTACTATGTAAGTCAGGCTGGCCTCAAACACACAGCAATCCTCTTGCCTCAGTCTCCTGTGTGCTGGGATTATAGGTGTGTGACACTACATCTGGCAATGACTTCCACATTTTAACTTTGTGTTTAAGGTGATGTTTCCCTTGGAGCACTGTTTTATTTCTGTTATGTTTTTCAAAGTGAGTTAGAAGAAAAATCCATAGTCTTTAACTCTTAATGTCTCATTTACCATTTCATCTTTTACAATATGTCCCTGCTATTACCACTCCACCCACACTACCTTCTACCAAGTCATTGGTCATATCCTAATGGCTAAGTACAATTGATTCTCTTCAAGCTTTGTTTTACTGGTGATATGATTAAGAACTTTTCTTTTCTGAATTACTACATAATGTATATGTGAATGTTATTTTTTCCTTCCTCCTTTTTTTTCCTATACACATGGAATTATATTGTAGTACTCTTCTGGCAATACTAATGCATTGGAATCTTGCATTCTTATGGATCTTTCGATATTGGATTGTATAATTCCACTTGATATTCATGCTAGTAGGTAGATGGCTATATCATCATGTATGTAATTATTTCAACACCAATGAATTCTTAAATGGTGCATAATTTCCAGTGCTATAAATCATGTTGCAGTGAGCATATTTTTATGCAGTTCTTTTGTTCACATTTTTAGAATTGTCTTAAATAGGCCCTTAGATGTTAAACTTATGGGCCAAAGGATCTATATATTTAAAAACTTGATAAGCTATCAAATTATCCTCCAAAAGAACTGAATACACAAACAATAATCTGGGAGGATTTATTTCTGTGTCAGCAATGGCTATTCTCAATGCAATAGACATGTTGTTATAATCTGTATAACGTCTAATTGTTCTTTTCATATATTTACTAATAACTTATTTTTGATTTTCTGTGTATTTTGTGCTTATGTCTATTGATCATTTTTTCTAGTAAATGATCCACTTCTTGACTTATAGAAACTTTTTATATTATACAGTATGCATTATACAAATATTTTCTGCTAGTTGGCAATTGCCTTTTACTTTGTGTAGACTGTCCTTGATCATGCAAAGATTTAAAAGTCCTATATTCAACTGTTACTTTTTTCTTTTGACACGTTGATTTTGTGTTAAAGAATCTTTTTTAAGATATTATATATTTAAAAATTCTATATTTTGTTCTTATATTTATTTAGTGTTACTCTCTCCATCTAATTTTTTAATCTAACAGGAATTTATTCTTTTTGTAGAACTAAAGAAAGGTCATGTAGCTGAAGCCAGGAGAGGGATAAAAACTAAGGCTGGACAGTGAAGTTGGTGGGTGAGTTAGGGGTAAGGGTCTTAATCATGAAGCAATGAGGACACAAAAGCATTCAAAAGGGAAACATCCATTTTTTTTTACACACAGCTCCAAAGGGACTATTGCTTCAGATAAAATAAAACTACCTTTGCAGGAAAGACTGGAATATTTAATGCTCAATAGTGAGAAATAACAGTGCATAGAGATAAAAGGGAACACCACTTACTTTTTTCATTCCTTCCCTAAAATTAAGTGTCTAAACAAACTCAGATACTGTTTTCTACTCAAGTGGCTTAAGGAAGGAGAGTACCTGAAAGTTTTGAAACAGACAAGCCATGGGGTTACTGTTAGCTGGACAAGGGACTGAGGGCTGTCCTTGGAAGGCCTGGAGATTCTGGTACCCCTGGAGAAGTTGTTGCTGTTGCTGATTTGGAGGAAACATCTGATTGTTGTTTAACAGCGACTGTAGGTGAGTTAGTTGATGGTTATTCAAAGGATTGTTTATTGATGACATATCACCTACAATTTGAAAGACATAAAATATGAGTCAACATGATTTTTCGGATATCCTATGCCTATCTTTATATCTGAGAATTTCTGAAACAAAAACTAAAACCTAAACCTACATGGGTAATTTCTGTTTTCTTCTCAAAATCTTACTAAGTGGTAAGAAACAAGTAGTTTTATTATTTAGTTTTATCTTCCATAATTAGATTTTTAAATTTTTATATCATGTACAGACTAGTTAACCCTTGCCCTAGGCATTAGCCAACTGTTACATTTTAAGCTTCCTTGCCTCTATTTCTTGCCCCTGTTTTATTAGAACACCTACAATAAATGGTTAAAATTTGTCCTAAAATATTTTAGCAATCATAAATAATTTACCAGATGATTAAAATGAGTGAGTGTGATCAGGTCTCATTTGTAAAATTTCATTCTTAAGCCATAGTCATCAGTAAATACCTCTAAGTAAAATAAGAGATTTAGTTTTAGAAATGTACATTTTATGTTGCAGTAAAACATTAGTCACCTAAAATTGAAATTATAAAGAAAGCTAACAATACAAAAAATTCTGTCTTAAAAGCAAATATTAAGGATATTAATTACTAGCATTAATTGGATTGTATAGATCTTAATTAAGAACTAAATTTATATTTAAAATTTAAGGTTATTTGAAATTACTGAAATTATTCTGTAATGACATAGAAATTGCCCTGTAACTTAAAATTTATAAATCTGTAATGCTTTTTAGGTTATTTAACAATGATTTCAGGGCCTGATAAAACTAGTTATACTATTTTATAAAAGTGTCCATAAGATGTGGAAAGAAGTATTTTAAAAAATGTTTTTACATATTGAAGATGCCCATGATACCATCATGGATATCTGTCTGTATTCCTAGCCTTCATGGATACCTTCCCTATATGTTTTGCTATAGTTATCTGTATCCATCAGTTAAATTCACTTGACATTATTTTCTGACTTGTTTGATAGGATAATGGACATGAAGGACTTTGTTTTAAAGACACAAAAATCTAAAATAATAATTTGGCTTGAGGAATTCTAAAAGCAGTTAGAGGGACTGTTTCCTTGAAGTTGGGTAAACTTTAACTTTGAGTGTTTTTATGGCTTTTTATTTGCTGGAAAAGTGCTTAGTTGTTTTTTTTTTTTTATTTAGGGTTTTCCTGGAAAATACTTCCTCAAACTGTTTCCATCCACAGTGCAGCTGCTCATACTAACCCTGTGATGCCACACCAACGAAAATTGAAGTAAGTTATTTTTAAAATGTACCTGTGCTATGATTTGAACATAAGACTCTACTTGGGTTAAGAGAATGATGGGTAGGTAAGGTTTAGGTGGCATCAGAATTAGAAGAGAAAGCAGATTAAAATGATATTTAGTATTGCTAGAATAAAGGAAAAGAAAAAAAGTCATTCATGTTTGTACAACTATGATTGTGTGTGGGTGGTGTTATATTTAGTTCCTTAAGCAAGCTGTGACATAACAAAAACATTTTTAAAAATAGTGTGATAAAATGGAGTTTTTAAAAAGTAGAAAATAGAATTAGAAAAACGTTCTTTTTAAAAAAGTTTGTGAAAAAATTTAACTTACCAAGCAGACCTGTCCCCAGTAGAGGGTTAAGTAGCTGTGGCACCACAGAGTTACTGTTGAGTTTAGCTGGACCAGGTGTGTCCCCAGAATTATTAGATATATTCAGCAATGTTTCTGCCATTGACACCACTGCTGTCCCACCAAGTGTTGAGACAGTCAGTGCTGCCACTGCTGATGATGTAGTGGTTGTGGTAGTGGTTGCCTGGGAGGAGGTTGCTATGGAAACCTCTGGATGATTAGCAGTGTTGACTGATGCTAAGTTCAGGACACCTCCCAACAGCTGGGGATTCAAGGCCATTAATCCTGAGGCCCCAGTGACAGCTGGGAGGAATAGGGGGTTAAAAGTAGTGTCACTGCCTGCAAAATTTGGTACATGGTTCCCCAGGGGGCTGGTTAAAAGGGTCTCAGCTCGGCTGTTGTCTGACTGATTACTTGGCAAATGGTCTGGTGGGGCTGTCATTTGTGTTAATGAGGGTAAAGGGGTATTTTGTTGTTGTAAAAGATCTGAGATAGTCAGATTGAGAGATGGCAGGGGAAGCATGGCAGCTGCTTGGGCTTGGTTCTGAAGCAGGGCTGCTAAGAGCTGAAAGTGAACAGGCTGTAATACCTGTCCATCCATGTCACCGGAGAGAAAAGCTAAAGCAGTGTTTACATTTGGGTTGAGAAAACCTAAAGGGTGGAGGTTGATCTCAGACTTGCCTTCTCCTGCTGAAGGCTGGAGGATATTTAATAGATTCTGGTTTAGGAGATGCTGTTGATTCACTGGCAAAGAGATAGGTAGAGAACTGAGGAGGCTGGGGTTCAAGGGGTGTGGAAGATGGTTGTTTGAAGTGCTGTTGGATGGAAAATGAAGTGCGTGCTCCTGGCCAACAAAAGGAAAATCACTCCCAAGTGGCAGCTGATTCTGCAGGGGGTTTCCAGTTGCGGTGGTGACTATGACTCCATCTTGAAGAACAGAGGTTGTCTTTGTGATGGCAGGATGATTGGAGCCAGCTATGGCTACAGAGGAGGATGGGCCTGTACTGCCTAAAACAGGGGGGAAAAAAACCCAGTTATTATGGAAATTAAGCAAGACTATCCCTAAAATGCACTATGAAACATTTCAATGTACAGCATTTATTACATAGCACTTTCATGGACTGTAATTGCATTAATTGTATCAGAGAAGATTTAACATCTGTTAATGGAACTTCATTTGAAAACAAATATAGTGAAAAAGTTTGACATGTTAAGAAATAGCTCATGCTGAGAATCAAAAAGGCAAAGAGACAGGTAGAGAAGTGAAGTGGCTGGGCTGCTGGACAGTGATGGCAGAATCTGTTGTGGTTCATTCAGTTGGGTCGGTCCACGTAACAAATCTTCATTGTTTTTTAATTTTAAAGAAGTTTTTGGTCTTTATTTATAAAACAAGTACCTGCTTTTAATGGTAGCAAAACAGAATCCTCACAAACCTAGAATGTACATGAAAGTTTAAGCAGAAAATTTAAAAGTACTTAATGGAGTTAACACCAATTAGCATTTTAGTGTATAGCTTTCTGGACGTTCCTACATGTACATACATTTGCAAACATATATATATATATATATGTATATAAGCACATATACATGTATTTTAAAATAAAAGAACTATAGAAAATGATAGACCTTTCAATCATTTTATAAGTTTTTTCATTAGTAAATAAATGTATTGTGAATGTTTTTCCATGTTAACTCATATAGCTACAGATTTTTATTTTACTAGTGCCATGTACTGATATATAGAATGTAATCAACCAAGTCATAAATATTTTCCAATGTTTTACTATTATAGGCACCATGATAATCATTTTTATTAATGTGTCTTTGTGATTTTGCTCAATTATTTTCTAAGGATAAATTCTTGAACATGCAGTTCCATAGACAAAAATGTTTACATATTTCAAAAGCTTTGAATACATATCATTGAACTACTCTCCTTTGAAGTTGATCATGGTGTACACATTGTTCACATTCTTATAAACAGTGCTCATCTCTCAGCAACACACTATTTTGTCATGATTTTTAAACAATGTATAAAAGTAATAATTTTTGTCATTCTGATAGTACAAAAATATTCTTATGACTTCTTAAATTAGGTCAGGCTTTATTGAAATAGCATTTTTACTCTTGAAAGTCTTACATTAAAGATGAAAATTCAATATATTAATATTTTCAGATACAAAATTTCAGTTGTTATAATTGCATTAGTGGTTCTCAACCAAAGCTACATAGTACAATTATCTGGAAAAAAATAACAAAAGAACAAAACAAAACTAAACATCAAAATAAACGAATGCATGGACCTTAGACTAGGAAATTCATTACTTGAGGTGCAGTATGGGCAGCAGTTATTCTGTGGAATTACTCTTGGTGATCCAGATCTCATGGAGTGAGTAGGGTAGGGAAGAAGAAAAGCATATTCTACTAAAAAGAAATCTATAGTCACTTTTTCTTGATTAAAAAACTTATCCTAAACAGATGCATTCTTTTAGGCAATACATGCATTTTGTCATTATAAGCATGTATTTTTAATTTTAAACTAATTAATTTATATATAGTGTAATAAACAATATCCATGTCACTAAAAATCTAAAACTCAAGCATTTTAATGCTTTTATATTTGACCATGTTAGCATGGAAGCCTCATCAAAATACATAGAAATGTCTCCATAGTTATAATAATAGTAAAATTAATTTTACACTCTTGTTTTTAATCTAACAGAATAACACAATATTTCATATATATATATATATATATATATATATATATAGAGAGAGAGAGAGAGAGAGAGAGAGAGAGAGAGAGAGAGAGAGAGAAAGTACCAGGAATCCAACTCAGGACCTCATGCTTGCCAGGCAAGCACTGAGCTAAATCCCCAGCACCTGTAAATATATTTTTAACTGTGTAGTATATGGATTCAGTACACTTGTTGAACCATTCTGATAAAGTTTCACATGTGTATTTTGAGTTTTCATCATTATATTACAATATGGAGAAGAATATTTTTATGTTATTGCTACCACTGAATTATCTCCTCAGGGAAAAAATGTCATCCTTGGCATGATTGTTGTGAGTGTAAAAAGTTGTGAGAATAAAAAGTAAGTAATAGGTTTATAAGGTGTAAAAGTCTACACTGATAAAAGGAGTTAGCATTATTGTTATAACTGACATTAGTAGTGTAACATAAGTAAATATAAGCATTTCCAACATACCTTACAGAGTATCTCCATCTGTTTTTCTCCATCTGTTATAATGCCTTTTTGTTTTTAAAGCTCTCAGTGTTTTATTTAAAGAATAAAATTTTAAAAAATCTCTTTGAAAACATATAAATATTTATGAAATATTATCATGAAATAATGTCTATGTTCACAAAGATTAGGGTTAGAAGACATACCAAATGCTGAAATACACATATTGTATAGAATTCTTTAAATATTAATCCTGATTTTTTTTAACAAAACAATCAACACCTTAAATATTTCATTACTTTTTAACTCTCAGTGCTATTTCCACACATAAGTGCATTATTTGCATTTGGAAACAATCTTTTAAAAAGAAGTAGTAAAAGTCTTATTTACTAGTAATTATTATCAGTGACATTTTATCCTACCTGCTTAAAAATAATGCTACATTTAAATGTAAAGATCACTGTTCTGTCAGCAAAGCACATTTTAAAAACACTCTAGCATATACACGGCAACACTGTGTAGATAAAGATTTTCTTTAGAGATTAATAGTGTTTATGATCTTTAATTTGCAACAGAGGAGCACCCATATTTATGATTCAAGAAAATAGTCACTTAGAGATAATACTACTTTTATAGTTCTCCATCTAAAGATTCTTGAGGAATTACAATAAAATGTATAGTTACCCTGGGTGTATTTTTGCTTTATGAACAGGAAAGTAGTGAATATCATAAGATTTTAAAAGGTAATATATGAATCAAGATGTATTTTTCATTTTCCATAATTTTCAACAAATCAATAAACAGGTATGTTCTGTTGGACAACAGAATAGAAACATTGATATAAATTAAAAATACCCATCCCTTTCATGTAGGAACTTCTGGTTTGGGCACAGATATGAAGACAAATCTGTCTTTCTTTATTCTATGTAAAATATACATTTCTGGAGTTTTAAACTAGGAAAATTTAAAATTCTTTTCATGGGTTAGCTAGTATAACTATAAAGCAATATGGTAAGAGCTACAACTGATGTGTTTAACAGGGGGACAATTATAAAACTGAAGGTGTCAGAGAAAAACAAATAAGTAGTATACTTGATCTGGGATCTCAGAGATGAATGGATAAAAAGCATTTCTCAGTAGAAACATGATTTTTTAAAATACAGAGATAATGTGGAAGATGGAAGTAACAGAGTCCTGTGTGTGTCCAAAACAAAGAAACACAACTGAAAATATGTGTGCGGTTTTCCCATACCCCAGTTCCCTCTACACATGGTTAAACCTGCTGTCTTATGCAAATAGTGAAGAAAGCTGAAGTTTCCAAACCATTCAAGGCAAGACATATTTCTAATTTTCCCTTGTATTTAAAGACCTAACACAGCCTCTGACACATGGATGACGTTTAAAAAATGCTTGTTGGTTGAATGTATCTATTAAGACCATAATACTTGCACTTAACTTCTGGAAATTAATTTGATACCATGTGTGAGCATGTATGTAGAGAAAATGAAAACTGACAGTCTAATGTATTGGTCCAGCGCCAGGGGGTAAGGGATACTTGAAAGGAGATGGACAGATGACAAGTTACCTTACAAAGCTCCCAGGTATTCTAAGAAGTTTGAACTATCTTATAGAAGGGCAGACCCATCCCAAAGTATATTTAGTTCTTGAAGTCATTCATTAGTGCTTGGGGGTCCTTCAAAGAAGAACTTGAATTTGTATGAATTTTTATAACTGGAGGGAAATTTGGAAACAGTTTATTTCTGGACCACTTAATCTTGAGTAGGCACTATCTGGTGAACTTATTTAATAGTTCTGCATAAGAATCTTACGGTTTTTTGAAGCATGGGGAGATGTTTTGTTGGTTCTTTGGTTTTGTAGCCAAGATATTTTATGTCTAATGAAAGTGGCAATTGCTAAGAGTTTCTTAAAATGTAAATTATTCATTAAATATTTAACAGTTAAATAATCAAAAGGCAGTTGGAATTCGGAAACAAGTTACCAAGTCAAAATTCTTTAACTGGAAAAAATTATTTTATACCAGCCACCATGAACTGGCAATTTCTTTTTTTCATTGTCTGTGCTGCTTTTAAAGAGTAGGTGGGGTGGGGGACTGGAAATCTACTGAAATTAACTTGGCAGGTGTTGGATAGCATTCCTAGATACCCAGCAATAGATGAAGTCTAGTCTCATGAGGAAACAGTGGTAGCTTCCCTCATTTGGTAGATTTCCAGATATGCAGGACTCTACATACATGATTTGTGAATTTTTATTTGCATATGTTACAGAAATAGCCATCAGTTAAACATTTTAAGGATTTTAAAGGAGATATTTAATTCCTTAGAATGTTTACTTGCTCCAATTTTAGAACTTCAAAATTTTAGAATTTCAAAATGAGGTAATGTCTACTTTTTTAGATTTATTTTCCTTCTGGTCACAAACATTCCTTGAGAAAGCAATTGTTCCTATTGTGCCTAATTCTTATATGCCTGACTGTTAAATATACATGCATGCAAAAAAAAAAAAAAAGAGCATAAAGCTCACACCAAGCAGATCAATTAAATATTAAAAATGTTAGTATACTGGCTTATTTTATATCTCCAATTTTGATTATACACTATGCTAAGAAACTATATCTAAAATGATATGCCCGAATACTTATCTTTATCCATAAAATTCATGAACTTAAGAAATTAGTCATATAGAAGGAATATGCACTACTCAACCTTCGTCACTTGCTTTGGAAGTATACTTCCATTGTAACCAGGGTCAATAGCAATCCATAATAAAAATAAATGCTTTTAGAGATGAGAAAATATGATGGCCTAGTGAATCTAATAAGTACAATTCATTTTTCAATCTCATAAAAGTCATTTTTATGAGAAGTCTAGATATTCCAATGAGACTTTATTCTCAAGGCATGGTAACGTGTATGCCAGGAGAATGCCAATACCTATCATTGTGCTTTGGACTCTGATATAAAGTCGAAGCATTGTTTTATAAGGAAAAGAAAGATCTAGGGACTGGAGACTATTTCAATCTCTACAAAGAAGGGAAGAAGACACCCAAATTCAAAGAGCTCAGAAAGGTAGAAAAGATGGGGAAGGGAGCAGAGGCAGTATCTAAGGAAATGCTCTCTGCTCAGAACAGAGCCACACTGCTAGGGAGAAAGGCAATTGGAAAGGATGCAGCTTAAATCTTAGACTAAGAGATCTGCATAGTTAGGACTATCAAGGAGGTAAGGCTTGTGATGGTAATGAAATCAGAAAGGCAATTTGTGTGTGTGTGTGTGTGTGTGTGTGTGTGTGTGTGTGTGTTTATGTGTGTGTCCAATCACATTCTCTTTGTTAAGACACTGAATTACTCTGAAAACTGCTGGAATTTAAAAATGCCTGAATTTTTCTGATTATTCAAATAACAAAGATTTTTTTAAAAAATTGCCCCTTTCTGTCAAATTTTGCTAATATTTATTGTGAAGAAACAAGAATTGAGAAAGGAGGTTAAGTGTTTTGCTTGTGCAATTTCTAAGTACGCATGTGCAACCACTAAAATGCCTTGTCAGTACTCCAGTTGGAAGTTTTCTTGTTTAATAAGCAGAGAAAATGCTGTTTCTAATAAATATGGTCAACTTTGTAACATCTGACTATATTCTGTAGTCTAAAACAGTGCCTAGCATATCCTAGGTGTTCAATAAATGCTTAATTATCCTATGAATATTCTAAAGCACTATTGAGATGTTGGTGGACTACAAAAATCATTTTAGTATTCTACAACCATTATATTTTGAGATATGACATATAAAATATAAGGAACATTATAGTTATTATTTTGTGGAAATTCTGTTTCTGATAAGTGCTGGGTCGTGATCTGCTACTGGGTGCTAAAATCATTTCAGTGTGTCATGACCATCATTTTAAAAAAAAGAAATAGAATTAGATAAGACAGAATGGGACTAAAAATATCAAAGTACATCTTATATAATAGATACTTCCTCCTAAAATTTTTGTTATACATTAACAATGTATGTCTAGTAGATTATAATGTCTTACCCTGGGAAGCAAAAAGAAAGTTGAAAAAAAAAACCCACCACTCTGATCATGTCTCTGAGTTGCTCTATTTCTGGGGAATGGTCTGTAGAGTTGTGTTGCAGGGAGCATATTTTAGACTTCATTGTGAAAGGGGTCTCTGAGCAGTTGTGTAACACAGGAGCCCCATTCAAGGGTGTCTACTATGAGTACCCTCCCTTATACTTATGCCTAGCCGGGTGTGGTGGCACACATCTGTAATCCCAGCACTTGCACGGCTGAGGCAGGAGTATCACCATGAGTTTGAAGTCAGCCTGGGCTACAAAGTGAGTTCAAGACCAGTCTGAACTATATAGTGAAACCCTGCCTCAAAAAACAAAAAAGCCTTATACTTGTGCCCATGGGTCTTGAATACTCTGAGCCTCTCTGAACTGGTTCCAACATTAGGAGTACCTCAGCAACTGCTTTAGACTTTGTTGTCTAGTCCCATGAAGAAGTGAGTTGTTACTTTGAATTTGCAGCAATTTTAATAATTAAAAAAAACTTTACTGTTTGCTTGAGTGGTGTTATTAAGTTCCTTGAATGTAACTATTTTTTAGGAGTTAAATTTTTGTAGAGCTGACATCACTTCTTAGAACCTGGGCACCTTTTAAACCTACTTAAAGTGTTTTTTGACTACCTGATTTTAGTAAATAGCTTAGGTATCTCTTAGATAATGAAAAGACTTCTAGTGGCTTTACAAATGCGCTTAGTGTTGGAATAGAATAAAATCTCCCAATTTACACACTGGGACAATTTATTTCTTGAAAGGTACAAAATATATCATTGAATCAGCAAACATATCCACTCTGAGTTCTGTTACCACTCTTGATTACAGACTCAATGTCTAAAGTCAAACAAATGTTAACTCTTCTTTTGTATACAAGGAAACATTAAACCTGGAATACGCAAACCCTCATGTTATGAAACTTTAAAATGCAAGACATTACGTGCAGTACAAATATCTTACAGCAAAGAAAAAAATGGCTCATTTTGCAAAAATTTAAAAGAATAGACATAGATTTTTAAAAATCACATAATCCAGAATTTAATAGAATGTTGTTTGTTAACAAGAGCAGAGGGCAATTTTTGATTTAGAAGCCTTGTGCATCAAAGGGGTAATAAAATCTAGGCATTTAAAATTTTGAGTGAAAATACTTTCAAAAGAAACTATTATAAATTCAGTCACAAACTTCCATATTCATAGTACAATTGTCCTTGAGCATTTTTATCCCTTAATCTTTTGGCACTTGTAGCCTCATCTAGGAAATGTAGGGGGATGATTTCTTCCTCCCCTGTTTTTTTCTTTACTGGCATGTTTTGAAAATAAATAAAATACATACAACCAAAAACCCAAATGAAACGAACAAACACACAAAGAACCCCATACAAAGCAAAAACTCCTAACTCATTACCTTGTAGTCTTTTACTCAAAGCGTATTTTCATGGTTTCACTATTTAACTGTCTTATACCTACCATTTCAAAGGCCGTCCTGAGTTTCAATCAATGCCTTTGTATTGAAACAAAAAACTTTTTTTTGCATAGTTTAAAAATATACTTATATATAAATAATCATGAACATATATTTATTCATACTTTTATTTATATTATTAGTCAATGTATATATTTAAGAATTAAGGCAAATAAAGTTGAATTATTTTCTTTTGTCACAAACCCAAACTCTGTCTCCTCAGAGGGTTATATTTTCATGTGCTTAGAAAAGGTGATTGAATATTTTTTATTAGAAAAAATAGAATATAAAATACACTTTAAAGTGAAAAGGTTATATTTAATAGCTATCATTTTGGAAGAAGGTAAGGGTGTTATTAAGCAAGTTAGCACAATAACCTAAAACTTTTTTCTTTTTTGAAAATTGCGGAAAATCACAGGGTCAGGTGGGGACAGTTGTGCAGATGCTGAGAGGGCAGTCTTGAGTCACTGGCATAGGTGTCTCTGTTATGTGGTGAGCAGGTGCACAGTAGTGAGAGGCCCCAGGATGCACAGGCCTTTTGACATTTGCCAGTCAAGGGCACCTGTTTTGGATTCTTCCCTAAATCAGAGCAGCACAGGACAAGTGCTAGAACCACTTATGTGCTGCATTTTTTCCCTCTTTAAAAACTGAAAGTTTTAAATGTACACTAATTTCAGGAGATACCTATGTTCAGCAGTTTGATTTATGGCTGGACTGAAAATTAGGAAGCTTGAGTTTGGTTGCCAGATCCACCAGAGTACTGTTTTATAATTTGAGGCACATCACAAAATATCCTACTGTCAGGATCTAAATCTATTATATGGAAGTATTATACCTCATTTGTAATTTGATATTCAGAATGCTAATAGAAACCTGTACATGTTACAAGAGTGTTTAGAAGTATTACTGCAAAGGAAATTTGAAAATCCCAAATAAAGACCCATATAATCTTAAATTTTAGATATGTTTTCCAAATATTTTGTCTTATTTTGGCATAGTTTTTGCCTCCAATTTCTGTACTTTAGTTGTAGTACATTTTTGATGTGAACACAGATAGGCTTAAAAAGCAATATTTGGGTTTTTTAAAGGTATTTTGGGGTTTTAAAAATGAATTACTAATTACTGAAGCATTTTCAGAGCAAGTCATTTATTAATTAATGTCTTACTGTACTATTTTTGAACTGCCTTCAGGAGAGTGAAGAAAGGCACTGCAGTGAGCGGGAGGTCCCCTGAGTTGTGTTTAGGCCATTACCACCGAGTGGAGCTGGATCATGTTACCTGGGGGTCTCCTTCACCCTTACCATGCTGCCATGCTTGGAACATCACGAGTGGCATATGCGGTCACCTCTTTCAAAGTTCTATTAACACATGACCCATTAGGAAACCCATTTTTTTCTGAGTGAGGTGATAATTCATTAACAGAAAGGTCACCACCTGTGATGCATTTTGAACATTTCATCTGCATTGACAGAAAACATTCTAGTCACAGTATGCTATGAAATCAGAGTCTAAAGAGACGGCAAAAATAACTGCTTTCGTATAAAAGTATAACAAGAATTTACAAATGTGGCTTCTGACATGTATTAATGTGCTTTAATGAACATTTTAAAAGTTTTTGAAATGGAAAACAGTATTTTTCAATACTATATGTTTCAGATGAAGAACTGAAGCAGCTGGAAAGAAAATGGATTTTAGAATCAGCTGAACTGTGTTCAGATTCTGATTCAGTTACATATGATCTGGACAGCTAAGTTCTCTGAGGCTCAGTTTCTTTGTCTGTAAAATAAGAATAATGCCTTACATTCTGGAAAACTGCACAGATTATAGATAATATAGGTAAACCGCTTGGCACATGGTAAGTACTCAATGATAACAATAGGCAACATTTTAAGAATGTGTTTTTTTCCCTAGTGTCTTACTGATATGTTCAGAATACCTAGCAAAACTCTCACAAGAGATAGCTGTGACTGTCATCTGTTGTCTTATTCTGAATGCCCAGCCTCTGCCCTCAATGATTATTTGATGAATGAATAAATGTCAATGGAATAGACATTTAGGCAAGGCAATTATAATGACAGTACATTCAAAGGCAATATACTACACAGCAAAGAGAAACACAGCATTAAAGACCTTAATATTTAGCTCATCAGAAGAGTTATGCTAATTAGTAAATCAGCCCATTTTCATGCCAGCTGTACGTCAAATCTATGTACATTAATTAGTATTAAATTTTACTAGGTTTACTATTTTAAAAACTCTTACTGATGTAGATTTTTATAAGGCATATGCTTCCTATTAGCTTACATATGATCGGTCACATCTATATCACTAGTAGACATTTCTTCTTGTTCCTTTTAGTTATTTATATGCTAATATATTTCTTACATTAATAAATTTTTAATGTGTGCTTTGACATCCCCAATACTAGCATTCCGGGTTGGATGTTTAAAAAATACATGGAACAAGAAAATAAGTGACCACGATGATATAAAGGAAGTTTAAACTTGACACTCTGAAGAAACAAGAATATAAATAAATGTTGGTCTTTTCCACTACAGATGGGTTAAAATACATTCTTCATAAAATACATATACTTTGCACATATGATTTTAGACCTGAAATTAAGTAAACTGAGGTAAGGAATATCAAAACTATATAATGAGACTAAAATGTCTCCTCAAAATGATTGAAAATGTGCTCAATAAATATGGTCTATTTTAAAGCAGTTGTGGACTTTATGCAACTTCAATTTTCTAAATATATCAGATTAAATTTTATTTACGTGAAATAAACTAACAAGGAGTATTGTTCAGTAAAAAGCTGAAAGCTCTTTATAGAGTAACTATCCTGTTAAACACACAAAAAAGAAAATTTCATGAGGTCCCTTAAACTAATTATTTCACATATCTTTTAAACCTTATATTCTTTTTAACATAAAAGGGTCACTGGACAGCTCTTCATTAAATACTGATATCAAAACATAACACATAACAAGTTGTAAAGGATGACAGATGTAAGATGGAAAAACTAGAAGAAAAATACTACATCAACAGACACATAGATCATGCTTTTCCAGTATGGTGGTATAATATAGTCTATACATTATCTACATGACAGCTTATTAGTTAAGGTCCCAGAAGTTTTCTCATTTCCAGTAGCAATCTGTTTTTTAAGCCCACTCTTTTCAAATATGAATTATAATGTCTCTGCAGTTGTCTTTTATTTCTTCCCTATTATTTCTCACAAATCTGAAATCATTAGTGTTGGGTTTTGAATATCTTTTTCTAATGTTTTCACAGTCAAATATGCTGATGTCTTAATGAATTTATCTCTTTAGTGCTTTAGTACAGGTTTCATAACAATTTTGGAGGACTCTATTGCACGTGGTTCTTTTTCTAATGTGTCTACTTTTAAATAAACTTGTCTCCTTTACTAATAGTGCATGACAGTTTACATTAAATTTGGGCTTAATCCTCAATGTCAATGGTAAAAATAATGGTTTAGTTCTGTAAGAAAATGTAAACATTTTCAAGATCAAAAATTCTGGAAATCAGGTTTTCAAACCTTTTTTATTAGGAAACTTAAATTATTACTTTTTTGTAAAAAAAGGAAGTAGCCAATATCCATTTTTGAATTTTCTCAAACAAAGAATAGTAAAAGATAGCAAAGTAGGATAAGAAAACACATTAGAAGATAGCTTCCTATTTCATACAACTTCTAGTTACGTTTGCCTATCCATTAACCTATTTCTGTTCAGCAGCAAGAAAAATAATATCCATTTGTCTTTGCCTTTTTGGATTTTTCAAGGTGAGTTTCATTTACCTGAATACAAACAAAGCTAAGGAAACGGCTTTTGTATTGGCATAGACCAAGGACATGTCTCACAACCAGGAAACCCTGCCTCCTATGGCTTCTGTTGCAGTTTATAGTCCAATGGTTATTAAACCAAACGACAGTTGAACAATATTCAAAATGACACAGATTGACAACAAATAACGGAAAAACATGGACTCCCCTTAGCTGTTATTCTTTCTAAGATACAAATTTTTAGCGTTTTGTAAATAAAATTATAAATACTAAAGAAATGAAGAGAATGGGGAAAGGATCATTTCTTATAATAATAAATATTTTGGTACAAATTTTTAAAAAAACGTAGAAAAATTTAGTACCTTTGGGTACTTTTTTCTAATAAAACCATACCTGCTTCAGAACTTGTCTGATTATAGCTGCTAACAATGCTGTTTGGTATCACTGGAGTGGAGGACGTTGAAATTCTTGACTGAGGTGGATTGGGATGTAATGAATTTCCTAAAGCCATGCCCGACTGACTGAGCATCCCACAGTTCCCGCTAGCCTGAATCTGATTTATTAAACCTGCAAGATGGTGGTTGGGGACTGGGCTGTTATTGTGAACAAAGTTAGTGTTTGCATTGTGGCAGTGCACGGCTTCCCCTCTTAAAGGTATGTTCTGTGTCAGTGAATTCTGCAGAACACTGGAGTTCATACTGGGATCTGTAAAATGCAGCTGGCTAGCAGAGCAAGGCAAAGCAGTATTTGAGCCCCCACAACCTGGGGTACTATTGCTACTCAAGTGAGAGCTTTGACAACTCATAGACTGTAGTAACTGAGACATTGAACTGATGGGAAATGAACCATGACTCTGCTTCCTTAGCAAGTCAGGTCCAGGTTTAGAAACTGCAGAACTATCCATTTGAGACTGTCTGAGCAAACTCAACACTGTGGTAGGTGGCTGTTTTCTTTTCCGTAATGAGTCTTTTTGCTGAGACATCAACTTATCTCTTAGTGCTGCTCGACCACTTTGCCCTTCACCTGTTGGAAGAAGCATGTTGGCAGTAGGAGGGAACATGGTGTTTAAAGTGCTATGTCCTTCAGCATTACCACCGCCGGCAACAGCTCCAGAATTGCTACTGCTGCTACTGTTGTTACCAGCAAGTTTGTTTTGATTTGCTAGCTGTGCTTTGGCTGCTGCTGAGAGTAAACTACTTGCTGGAAAGGAGGCAGCATTGTGCTGGTTCAAGATCTGATTTAAAGGCATTCCCAGCAAACCAGGCTGACTCTTTACAGAAGCACTTCCGGCAGATGCACTAGGAAAAGCTGCACTGCTTGGAGGATTTAGTACATTACTCATTCCAGCAATTAATGGGTTAGGGATATCCTTGTACTGATGATGTCCATCGGACTTGGTAGAAGGACTTGATGGCATTGATGGCCTTGGGGACCCTATTGTTGACCTTGGTGACCTGGGTGGAACCTTAATACCACTACAGGTAGCCTGGGGTCCTACAGGTGGCATCATGAAATTTCCATGATCTGATGATGTGGAAGATGAGCGTGATCTTTGGGGCGATGCCTCAATCCTTCCAATTCCAGTCCCCATCATGTGCACTGGGGATGTCACTGGAGAAGGGGACAGGGAAGTTGAAGCTGAATGCTGAACTCTTTGTACATGACTCCCATGATTCATGTGACCAGGTTTTACAGTTGGCAAAGGGAGATTACTTGGCAAAGGAACGACAGCAGGAGGCATGCTTACATTCATCACAGGTACCTGAGAGTGGACATTTGAATGGAAACTGGTTGGATTAATGATAACAGGGTTCTGATTCACTGGTTTACTAGGAATAGGGTCAAGAATGCCAAGTGGATCTTTCTCAGATGTTAATGGCTTTTTCTGAAGAGCACAAGAAGGTGGAAGAGGGGGAGGTGGGCCTTGGGGTGGTTTGTGGTGGAACATTGCTCGTGGCATTTCCATGTTAGTTGAAAAATTACACATTGGTTTTTTCATTACTGGACTCTTTGTAGTCAAGGTAGGGGAAAGAGGTATATTAGTCCTTCCAGCCATTGCACAGGATGACTGTACAGGAGAACCATGTAGCATTACTGAAGGTGGAGAAAGAGGAGTCCTATTCAGGTGAATAGGACTTGAATTGGGAGCTCCATGAAAACCAGGATTATTTCTTGTGAAAACATCTGGGCTTCCAAGTGGGTCAGTCCTTGGAGAGATTGAACCATCTCCATAAATCTGGGAACCTGATGATGCTGGGCTGGGTAGGCCTCCATGGCTGCCACGGAATGGAGACTTCTGTCCGTGTTCACTGCTGCCCAATCTCTGCCGAGGATAGACAGGGTGGAGTTCTTGTTGCTGGCTTCCAGGCAGTTCTTGTACATACAGTCTTCCCATAGCATTAGATGATCCAATCATTAACTTGAAAGGATTCTTACATTCAGGCATTACAGAATTTGTAATTCCTTCATGTGACTTATTTCTTACTGATCTTGGAGTTGCAGCCCGTGAAGGTACTACTGGAGTTGCATCTGAAAGAGAAAAAAAACTCTGTTAATAGTCTTAGTTCTTTTGTCTCGGTAGGGAGGGAAGAAGAGGAAGAAATCAGGAAGGAAGAAGAAAGAAGAGCATCTGGAATACAAATTTGCAAATTAAATTATGATTCTATGCAGTTAAAAAAAGTTCTACAAGCAGTGTTAAATTTTGATTTAAAACTTGTATATTATTGTCTCTTAGTTGACTAAAGGTTCTCAGTAACTGTTCATTGTTCATTTTCTATTTATTGAGAAAGCATGGGTATCTAACTGTGGTCATACTGACACTGGTCTAATAATACTTAGAAAGGCAAAATTAAGATTGACAGCCCCCATGTAAAAAATGGTAATACTAGTTCCTTACTGGACTTGAGATTTTTAAGAACACATATTTAGAAAAGAAAATTGTAATTTGTGTGGCACAATATTTTCTTCTGTGATTTAAATGATCTCCATTTCCACAAGAAATTTTGTTTCCCTATAAATGTTTCTGTTATTGTATTGAAACCCTTTAAAGACAGCTGTAGCAATATACCTTTATCCCAACATTTTCACTGAGATTAAAACTGAATTTTTATGAATTAAGTGATTGGGATTCCAACTCTTTTAATTAGAATGACGACAAGTATATGCAATGGTACTGTAATCATGCTTACTTTCACATCATGTTTGTAACACTGTAACACTATAATTTCTTTGCTCTTAATTAGTCATTGTAAAAACAGCTTTTAGTCAACCAACTTAGGTAAAATGTTTCACTTCTTTTATTAGGGTAGAATTCTCATGTAAAATTTAGTCAGAGTGCTAACCTTCAGTGCTGGTTTCCAATTGAGTATTCCCTTTTTACATGAATGCATTTCTCCCTCTCTGACTTTTGGAGTCCCTTCGGTTCTTTTGGAGATCAGACAGAATACAGGCAACAAAAGCAAGCTGGCTCATCACACAGAATTTTCACCATATCATGTCAGAATTCTAGGATTAAGTTCTTTAGCCCCAAAGGATCCTTAACTATTTTATGAAGGTGTGCCTTCTAAACCAGAGGCAAATAATATTTGTTTCATATGCCAATTCCCATCAATTTGTGGTGGCCACATAGACTGGTGAGCTGAAAGGGATACTAAGCTTTAGCTGGGCTCTATAAGAAAATGCCAATGAGTCCACTAAGACACAGGAGCTTAAAGTGGTGCTACTCATACTATATGTCTGCCATGCCTATTTCGAGACTCGAAGCATATTAATAAGCATTTTTCATTTGCAATCACAAGCATATTTAAAGGATAATTATACATTTAAAATATATTTTTACTTGCTAGGTAGTATACGGGTCAAATAAAATGATTTTTAGGAGTATCTTTTACAAGCTAGGGGACATGGAAGTTTAAGTAGGGTGTACTTGAGTAGTAAGGGAAAACAGTGAACATATTTTCTTTGGGAAATGTGAACTTTCTGATTCAAGCATAGTAGAAGCTCTTTGACAGAGTTATTTTGGGATATAATATATGAAATGCTGAAAATCTACAACAGAAAACAGTGGATAAATTCAACTGAAGCTTAATTTTTTGTTATACAGATTTTTTAAGTTTGTAGTTCAGAAAGTAATATATTAAATATATGTGAGGCATTGTACTTGACATATAGCGAGAACATTATATGTAGTAACAACCCTAGCATTATTAAGGGGTTGACTATTTAATGAAAAAAGCCAACTTGTACCTTTTCTTAGACATTAATGTGTTTATATAATTATCTGCTGCTTAGTGATTCAAAGCATAGACAGTGGCATTTGTATGTTCAACTAACTGAATTTAGATAGTAATTAGATTTAGAAAGGATTTCTTCTATACCTGGGACAAACAGTGATACGTAAAATGACAGGACTTCAGTACTCAACAAACAAAAGTAAGGGCAATGTTATGTGACAAGAACCAAAGGCATATAAGAACTGGCAAGTGCAAATGCCAGGAATCCATCAGGTACTTTCATGTATATTCAAGTAAACCTTTCAAAGAACACATTGAAACAAATAAACGTTTATGTATTTACATAAAAAGGGTTGAAAACTATGGAGTCCCCTGAATTTTTAACCATGAATTTAGGGTAACATAATTTAAAGTTAGGGAACAGATGCTATGTCTGAAGATAGAAAAAGAGTGGCAAATGACAATAAAGTTCGCCATTTAAAAAGGGAGGAGCTGGTGCACACTTGTAAATCCCACACTCTGGGAGGCGGAAGCAGGGGAACTGCAAGTTTGAGTCTTGCCCAGGCAACTTAGCAAGATCCTACTTTAAAAAGAAGGATAACAAGATAAAAGAATTTCAGTAACTAAATTTTTATGTTTAGGTATGACAATGGACCTAGGTCAAGGTCCTGTGAGGGTGCTCAGAAAGGTAACAAAGCAAACTTTGTACAAACAGGTAAAATTTTGACAAAACTGTTTAGATGATCTGGGTATGAAATTCTTGGAAATCACTTTATGAGAATTTTGCCGACTTAATCTGCTATTTGTAATAAAATGATAGAATATATGACATCTTAAAAGTATTGTGTACATTTGAAAAGGGAAGCGGGAAAATATTAGGTTAAGTAAATTCCAGCAACTGCTTGTATTAGAAAAGGGAGGAGAATCCCTAACCCCTTAGCCATGTTACATACTTGTTCCTCCTCCAGGACTGGTGAGCACCAGAGAAGGGTGTGGGGTTTCCATGCTTTTATGAAGTGTGGCCACTGCAATGATTTTTCTTTTATGTATGCATAGCTTTGTGACATCTTCATCTGCCTTGACATCTTCTGCAGTTCTCTGCTTCACAGCTGCTCCAGGATCAAAATTAAATACCTGGAAAAAGCACAGCCTTAGTTTAGAAAATGTCTGTGACAACATTTAATAAAAAAGATACTCTTGTTTAGAAAGAAAAAAGTTCGATTATGCCATTGATTAAATCATAAGGAATTTGAATAAAATTTTTCTCAAGGTTTTAAATATAAAGAAAGCCAGCTGGGCATGGTGGTACATGCCTGTGATCTCAGCACTTAGGAGGCTGATGCAGAAGAATTTCCATGCGTTCAGGACCACCTTAGGTTATATAGATAGTTCAAGGCTGGCCTGAGACCGTGAACATAACCAAGACCTTGTCTCAAAAAAAAAAAAAAAAAAAAAAAAAAGATCTCAGCCATGAAATCAAGGAAAACAATTTTATATAATATAACAAATATGGCTGAACTCATGGTTTTTATTGGCAAAATGATGAAAATTGTACTAATTCTAAGATAGGATACATATATGGAGAGATATATATCTGATAAAGTTTCTAATTATTGATACTTCCTCATGTTATAACAGTATAAAGAAGTTGAAGTACAATTACAGAAATAAAAGCTATGACAGTTCTACATGTTTTTTCTTTGGTTTCCTTTTATTTCTATATTAATGTCTTTTCACTAAGTTAAAAAATTTATTACTCTTTTTAAAAGATATTACTTATATAAATTAGGATACAATGACACACAAAGAAGTTATTTATTAATCTTTAGTTTTAAAATCAGCACTATAACACATATATAAAGCATAATGATCTACTTCTATAGAAAATTATATTTCACCATTATATATGATTCTTGTTACCTTGTAAAGGAATAAAACAGCTTTATATTTTGGCTGTGAATATTCAGCTTTGTGATTTTAGGGATACTGTGTCTCTGACAGGTTTATCAACACTGATGCTAATGGTAACATTGTTAATTTGAAGAGTTACAGCATTGAAATAAAATACTGCAGTACCCAGGAGATTGAGGCAGGAGGAGTTTGAGGCCAGCCTGGGCTACACAGTGAGTTCAAAGCCAGCCTGAACTACACAGTGAGTCTTCGGCTCAAAAAGAAAAAAAATTTTTTTCTGCAGTACAAAGTACTAAGACAGTCACAGCTCTAATAAAAAGTGCAGTGGTAGTTTTGATGAAGTATTTAATATGAATACAAGTTTGTTACTTTTGAAATGACTTGAATTATTCTGCAATATTTAAGCATTTCAAAATGCATGTAAAAATATTTAAATGAATATGATTGGAGAACTAATATTAGATGAAATGCCAAATGAGAAAATCAAATATATAAAATACCTTAAAAAAAAAAAACTGCTGTTATCCCACTGTGAAACGGTTACCTTGGGAAGAATAAGAGGACATTCCAAGCCGCACTTGCACGTTCCATCAGTAAGCAGGTATGTTTTAACCTGCTCCAAGCAAGATAACAAAGACCCACTGGGACTGTAAAAATAGTTTAAAAACACATCAGGAAATAATTTTGACTACATATAAATATGAAAAAATGCATAATATAGTCTCACCATCCTGCAGAGGATATTTTTCCACTAGTGAAAAGCATTTTCTTTATCAATATTATATTAGCTACTAAATTATAGCCTTTAACACTATCATTCTTTCCTTTGGACCAAAATATTTCTAAGAAAAAGACAGATCTTCATAGAAAATTATACAAAAGTATTTTTGAAAACCTAGAGTGGACTAAAAAGGACATAAATAGGAAAGAATGTACTAAAAAGGACAGAAATAGGCAAGAAAGAACAAAAGAAGTACTGAAAGTTATTATGATCATTTTAAACTACAAGATTTATTTTTAAAGCTCTTTGAGGAAAAGCTAAAGTTGAAGAACATATTATGGTTCCAATAAAAAATTTGAACCTAACGAGCTCATCCATGTTTATCTTGGAGTCTAAAACAAAGTTGTCTCTATGTAAAACACAAGTTTCTAGAAAAAAACAAAAACAAAACAAACAAGCCAGATTTCTTCTCCCCCACACTGGTGTATTTCTTTGAAGATTGATTAGCATGACTCAACTAAAATTATACTCAAAAGCAAAACCAAACAGAGAAGGAGAGAAAAATCAAGCAGAACTGACAAGAATGGGAAAGTTTTGAGGAAATATGCTGTTAGTTGGCCAAAAGGTAGCTTGTAGTTCTCTTGGTTGGCAACAAAGCAGGTATCTTACTACTCTTGTCACAAGAATCAGAAAAACATGATAATTTCATGTCTACAGATTAGGTATTATTATATCAGATGATAGGATGAACCTGGCTTTTACTTACAATGGGAATTAACTTAAAATAAGTAATTTCTTTTTTAGGACTTTTATTATTAACATATCAATTTTACAATTTAAATGTATATATTATGCTTTGAAACTTTATATACTTTTTATTTGAGAATGTCTTTTTTATAACTATTTAGTAAAACCTTCATGTAAGTGTACTGATCAGAATTATCTAGAAACAATCATACTTTCCATTTCACATACAAAAGCATTATACTATCAAACATAAATAACTCTGCCTCTACAAAAATGTAAGTACTTATAAATGAACCAGCTTTAAAATGCAGTTCATATTTTGTTTCATGGACATTCATATAAAAAGCTTGGGCATGAAGAAAAATTTAAAAGAAAATTCTTAATTAGGTTAAATTATTTATTCAGGCTATGTTTTATAGATGTTATGCAGAGAATTATAATTCCCACATTTCAAACTGGAGTTCTACTACAGTAGGGAAGATAAGGTATTTTGTAGGTCTGGTAATTTTCATTTTTTTTTTGTAATTATCAAAAAGTACCTTACTGGATTTTCACATTAAGAATTAATGAATTTGGTAAAAAGACACTGTCCAATATTTATTTAAAATACATAAACTAATCTAAAGAAATTTAACTTTAAAATTAAATCTAAGTACAAAAATCCCTAAATTCTTAGTGTACCCCATATACTTTGCAAACATTTCCTCTCAATCAGTTGGGTCCTTTAATTCAGTTGTAGCTCTTTAATTAGCTTCAGAGAGTAGTAATTACTATAAAAATAGTTACAAGTCTTATAGCATAGGCAAAGCTTAGAAGGCTGGAAACAAGTAGAAAATTTCATGTATAGTTTCAATAGCACCATGAAGTAGGAGCAACTGGAGACTAACCTAAAAATTAGAAGTGAACTATGACTGAGATAAGAAGTATAGAGAATGGTCAAGTTTCTCCTATACATTCAAGTAGTAATTTAATTAGTGATACACAAACAAACCCAGCTGACTTGATTTCATTTAAAAGCATTTTACCTTCTCTGGGAAAGTTAATTTCCATAATGATTCTCTGTGTACAGATTTGGATTTTGAGAGCTCATGCTAATAGGATTACCAGGTAATTGTCAGACTTAGGAAATTATCAACAATGTTACTGACAGAATCAGACTTGAAGTTGGTTTTTAATTCCCAAACTTAACTTGGTTAGTTTACAGCCATAAAAATCTGATTTATATTTTCCAAGAATGGAGATGAAGTAAAAACAAAAAAAGAAACAAACAAAAAAACCAAGTAGTAAGACTTTAGAGTCATTTGCTCCCAGATGAATGTTTTCTCTTATGATCTAGAACAATCATAAATATAAACATATATCACCACTATCTTGTGGTACTTTACAATGAAGTATTTCTGGCAATTTACTAACCACATCAGTAATAGAAACACTCTGCAAAAGTTATCCCAAGTGTCCTTGTCTGTCTTATTCATTATGGGATGAGCCCCTCATTCCTTGCCTTCCTATTCCTTCACTTCAATGAATAAGGAATGCAAGGAAACAGATTAAAAATTGCAGAAAAATATGGGAATTGTTTTTAACTAATATAGATGAAAACATAATGTTAGAATCAGAAAACCTAGCTGAAATCTCTGAAAGACACAGTAATACTGTCAAAAGGTAATGGATTTATATACACAATTTTACATTCTTCTCTGACTATGGTAATAATGCTTACTTCTCTCTGATATTCTAAGGCAATTCACACTGCAAAATGAAAATACTTGTGTTTCTAGCACAGAGGTCATTTATTCAAATACATCTGATGTATTGTCAGTTGATACTTTGTTTTCTCAAAGAGGAACTCCATCTTCCTTAATCTCGGAACTGCATCTTTGGAGGTAACACAGGAATTAAGTAAGAGCTCACCTGACATAAAGAACTCCATGTTGATCCACGCGGCGCTGCCAACCCACAGGAACTTGTATAGCTGGAAGACCTCCTTCCTTGTCCCCTCCGTCACACTCCTTGCCTCCATTCATTTTCTGTGTCTGCCTGGGACTCTCCAAAGATATCAGCAATAAGATGATATCCTCATATTACACAGCATGATGGCCTTCAAAATGGGCTAGTGTAGCACAGTTTTTCCTAGACTGTACAGAAGGCATTGGGAAGCTACGGCTCAGTTTGAAACCAAGTCCTTGAAATCTGCCATGATGAAAATATCAGTTTCCCATTATAATTTACATTAAATAACCAATATTTAATTCCTGGGGATGGTCTACATGTGTAAAAATGAGTGATTCCAACTAAGCAAAATCATAATTCACCAGTTAGTACCTGTCTCAAATAGAAGAGGGAGGATTGTAAAGTTTTTAGTTGTACATTTTGTCTTAAACCTTGATGTTGGACTAAGATAACCTCCACTGCTTAAAAACTGGTCTCATTTTTACAGTATGTCAGTTAATATTTCCAGGTACTACGTGCCTTTATAGGCCACATTCTTTAAACTTTCTCTTTATCTTCCAATCTGAATCCCAGGTGTTGCAGGTTGGTTCATTTGATGTTTTCATGACTTCAAAATTCCAATAATACCCTGAAACATATGTAAATATGTAAATAGTATATTTAATGTTGCAAACTGAGAAGCTGCATGACTTTAACATAGAATAATCTAAGTGTACCCGATCATTTTGGTGTCCTCTACAATCAAAATCACATGTAGAACTGAACTTGCTTTCTTTTTCTAAACTATCTACTTACGCTAGGCAAACCAATTTACTTGATCTTTACCACATGAAATTTTATTTCAATTGCTAGAGAAAAACCAATAAATGTGGCATTATGGACACACACACAGGCACACACTCTAACCTGAAATAAAAATATATACATTATTTTCTATGATTCCTAAAGCAGAAAACTGAGTTAATCTAATCACATTTTGATCACTGCTTAATACTACATACACCAACAATTTGGTCTTTGTTCCTTTCTCTTGTTATTTTTTTTTAAAGAAAAAGTTATAGTACATTGCCAAACATAAGAAAACTTTCTCCCAGTGTTACTGAATATAAGAGTGAGAGTCACTTTAGTCAAGATTCTACAAAATTCTCTGTATTGTGGGTTATTTTCTTAATTTCTTTACTAAATCACAAAGTGGAGAAGACACACTAGCCAGAAAAAATAGTGCTAGTGTGGGATAATCACAGAAGTCATCTTAATGGAGCTGTTAAAAAAGGAAAAATTTAAAAAGACTAATATTGTGGAAAGTGTGATGTCACTGTTAGTGGTATTATTTACTGTTGTAAACAAGCTTTTTAATGATCAATGTAATCATACTGTTTACTAAAGAATGAGTAAAAAATTATCCTTGTGTTACATGAGAGAAGGTCTTGTGGTTTGTGATAAAAAATTTCTAGTGAGCATCATCCAGAATAAAAAATTGCTATATCTTAAACAACTAAAATAGAAATAAAGATGATATGCTGTTAAATGGAAAACTATATAAATTACTTAAGATTCATACAGTAATCTTAAAATTGGTTCCTTAAAATTTAAACAAAAAATTCATGTACTTCTTAGATAATGTATTCTAAACACACCCGTATAAATAAATTAATGGGTACAAAGCATACACACACTTCTTAATCTATATTCCTAAAAGTCTGTATTTAAGTGGCCTGAAACCTTTTCTGGATCTTTTTATTAGGAAAACAGGAGATTATTTTACAGTGAAGATCATCATGTACTTAGGCATATGCCTGATTTATAGTCTTGGCTCTAAGACAGGGTATGAGTATTTTAATAAAGCATATACTCATTTAGGTGAAAACCAGGAACTGTGCTTATGGGTGTAGAACACACTGGCAGACAACAGAAAAAGTAGCAAAAATTTATGGGGAAAACTCAGGGCATAAAGACAAGTTCCAAGCAGTAACACTTGCAATGGGTCTCTCATGCTGGTAATTTCCATCACTGGGCCCACTTCACTGTGCCATGCTTGTCACAGAGATGACCCCCTTACAGATTTGACATTTGATTTCTGTCTTCCACTCATTCTACCTTTGACCGTGATTTGTAGTGTTCATGTGTTTATTTATCCACATTTCATTCAACACTTACAGAACAGTAACTAGTATTAGGCACTGTGCTAGGTTCTAGGAGCACAAATATGGTAAGAGATAAGTAATCTATGACTTATAAAATTAACTCTCACTAGATAATATATTTGCTGGTTCCATGATTTTGGACTTCTTAGCCTCCAGAATTATGAGATACAGATTTCTGTTATTTATAAGCCATCTAGTTTACATTATTTTACATTAGCAGTCTAAATAGGGTAAGACATCTCACACTAAGTGGAAATTTCTACTTTATCCAAAATTCACTGTAATATCTACTACTAACAAACTGCTTAATGTGGCAGTTTGACGATGAAAATAAAATTGAATTGTAATTTCATTGTAGAATAACCACTGCAAATACTGATACTTTCAATCATTTTTAGGAGTTTGAAAGAACACATAAAAATGAGTTTACTATAACAAATATGTATCACCACTCTAAATTTCCTTATCACTTTTGCTTTTTCTTTAAAAATTACACATGAAGAAAAAAATTACACATGAAGTTAAATACTATCTCCAAACCCCACCTCATTTCCCTTTTCAGACCCTTGTGCCTGCCTTTTTCCAAAAGCAACCATCATCATGATTCTGGTTGGTATCCTTGACCATGTTTTCATATGTGTATTTCTTGTATGTGCACATGTAAGCCATAGTTGTATTGTTATATGTCTTAAAATTTTACATAACTACTGTTATACAATATACATATAATTCTGCCACTTGCTTTTAAAAATCTAACATTGTTTTTAAAGCTGTTTCAACTGAGATATATAGACCTCTGTTACAGATATACAGATCCAACCCATTAGTTCTTAACATCTGAATGGTATTCTAGTATAACTTTCCATCTATTGGTATATCAATCCTATTAATGTTGAGTTGCAGAGTCTGTATATTTTCAATTCTAGACACCCATCTTCTTCATATGGCTTTGTCAAACCACAAAAAAAGAGGTTATAACAGAAAAGATATTATGATATGTAGGCCACCTCCATCTCATGAACACTTGGGATACAGTATACATTATACTTAGGACTTAATTTATATTTATTTCAAAACAGTAATAATAATGAAGATAAAATGTGTTGTTTTTCTGTGTGTCCATGTGCTAAGATATCTGTGATAATTCCACAATGTTCATTCTTCCTTTTAATATGGAAATTAGTTTCTGAAAATTGGCTTTTATTAATTTTTTCTTTTCCTTTTTTTTTGTATTGGCATCTTCTGACTATTCTGAATTCATACTAGATGTTACCTCCTGAAACTACAATGTACACTGGAATGTAAATTACTTATATTTTGTTAATTCACTAATACCTCTTATTTTATGATTATTATTGCTTATTTATTTATTTATTGACTACATTTCCTCATAGTAATGTAAACGTTGTCAGAGCAGAGACTTTGTGTTTCTAGGTCTTTCCTATATTTCCAGCTCCTGATGTAGTCCACAGTGCTTTAACTACTTCCTGAAGATTTTGTATAATCTAATTAGTCAATATACTTTTATATTTTGATTTTTATCATGTATACTTACAAAATTATAGCAACACATGTGTTCTAAAATGAGAGAGGTTTTTAAAAGAAGCCAATAAATATGCGTGTTGGTAAATATAGAAAGGACTTTTTACTCTAGATTTGTTCCTAATAATCTCACAACTTCTGAAAGACAATTTCTGTGTAGAAAGTCAAAGGACTTCTAAGAAAACAAATAGGCTAATTTTAAATTCTATTTATAAACTATCAGAGTTTTTATAAGTGGCTCATATACATATTTAATTGAATTAATAAAGGAACCCATAAAATAAATGCAACAATATAAAAATTAAAATTATATTTCAACAGTATGCTAATTAATACAATGGAACTTTTATCAATCTAATTTACCATCATAGTTTATACAGTGTTAAGCCTATATTTTGAAAGTTATACCCAAAACACCACAAAGATGAAATGTTAGAGACCATGATATAATTAAAATAAGAAATAGCTGTTCTTCTGAATAATATCAAATGTCAGCAGTTCTTTGAATGTCAAGCAAACTTCATTAATAGTAAAAATGGACTGGCTTTTTTTTTTTTTTTTTTTGGTACCTGGATCAAACTCATGACCTCGTGCTTGCCAGGCAGGCACATCTATCATTGAGTTAAATCCCTGGCCCTACTGAACTGGCTTTTGAGCAGTGATATTACTGGCTTTTTTAAGAGACAGGGTTTTATTAGATAGTTCAGGCTGTCCTTAAACTTGTGGTGACTCTACTGCCTCAGCCTCCCACGTGCTATGATTACAGGTGTGTGCCACCATGCCTGGCCAATTATTGGCCTTTGAGTAATAAATTCTATTCTATTCTATTCTATATTCTATAATATAATATAATATAATATAATAAATATAATATAATATATATTCTAATATATAGTATAATATTATATATTATATTCTAATACATAATATATTATATATTCTATTATATATAATATATTATATTCTATTATATATCATAATGACCTAACACACTACTCTTGTGCTCAGTGAGGATACTTGAATACACAGTGGGGAAGAATTACCATCCAAAGCATTATTCATTTGTTAAGATGAGATTGTATAACTTAAGTAAAACATGGATATTATTTAATGTTATGTAAGTCTAAACAATTACTTACATTATGAATATCAGGTTAGCTTATGAAATATTTAAAATCAAAAAGTTTACTCCTGGGGCTGGGGTTTTAGCTCAGTGTGTAACTGCCTAACTGGCAAGTGCAAGGTCATGAGTTTGATCCCTGGTACAAAAAAAAAGTCTACTCTAATCCTATTGCAGAATGAATGCCTCATTTTCTCCAATTAAGAGTAAGTTTCACATAAAACCTGACTCTGTACTTAAACTGCAAAACAGTACATACATATAACAGTAAGTATGACTAGATTAAAAAGCAATATTAGCTTTAACAAAGTCTGAATGGCTAGAACTTAATTATCATTTCATTGAATAAATGCCATCATAATCGTTTCATTATTAGTTAAATAATGTTAAAGAAACCTTAAATGGCATTCATCCTTCCTAATTATTTTTCATTTCTATATCAACTATCCAAACAGCTCCTCCATTACACCTGTGCAATGCCCCATTTGATCTTACCTGATCTGTTTTACCCTTCACCTATTTATTCAAGCTATGCACTTTCGCTGGGGATTTAGCTCAGCGGCATAAGCGCCTGCCTTGCAAGCTATGCACTTTTATTTGTGAGCATACTTATCTTGAAGTTATATCTCCTTTCAGTTAAAAAAATTTTGCAATATATGACTCCATTTTTACTTTGGTTATTAATTATTTCCATTTGTTTCTTCTTATCATTGGGCAAGATACCTCTTCCTAAATATATCTTGCAGATACATCCTCTATATAAGATCCAATAAGACTCAGTAAGATTCTGTGAGCACCTCTGCCAAATTCCATTCATTAACCCCAACTACCCCCAGTATAATTGTATTTGTTTAATAGAGTGGCAGCAGGATATCTTCAATAAGTACATCTTCTTGCTGTGCTATCTAAAGTTCTCTAGCTCCAGATGTTCTTGCCTTTCTGATGCAGAAGAGTATAAAAGTTCACAACCTGTGAATGTGGGATAGTATCAATGTAGGAAGGCTGGATATTCACAGTCTCTAAAGCTATAGAAACTGGCTCCCAGAGTGAGAGCAATTATTAGTCAAAGGAATAAGCAACGTGATCAGTCTCCCTCTGTAGTCAGAAAGATTATTTGTAATCAGGCCATTTTTTTGCCATACAAGTTCTACTTACACATTCTAGTCATACAGAAGTCTTCAGACAACTAATTGTTGACTGTGGCAGACTGCAAGTGACCATGTTTATCAGTTCATTGGTAGGTAAGATTTATTATCCACATTTTGAATTTCAGCCGGCCTTGTGATTTGTTTTGATCAATGAAATATGATGGACTTAATATCATTTGAGTTTTCAGCCTAAACCTCAACAGGACTTGTGCCTTCCACTCTTGTTCTGTGAAATACCACTGACATGTAAACACACTAAACAGACCACAGACATGAAAGTGAAGCTAGTAACACAATGTAAAATAGGGATGAGCTGGCCCAGTTGAGTTCAGACTAAAGTGACAACCCACAGAATCATATTATTTCAAATAGTCAAATACTGTACTGGAAATAATGTGGAAGTCTAACATGGAAGTTAACTTTAATATTGAGAGGTTATGTACAATTTATTAGTTCATAGCGTAAACTCTAGAATCAGACTTTCTGGATTTGAACATTGGGACTGCTGCTGTGATCTTGATTTTTAAAATTTTTTTCCTTGTGATCTTGATTTTTAAAAATTTTTTCCTTACAAAATAGAGATTGTAATCTTTAGCCTTTAAACTTCTGAAAAAAACAAGCTTATGCATATGTGTCTAATCCAAATTATATAATCCAAATTATTACTCATAGGCAACTATTAAAGTCATGTAATGGAAAATCTAATGGCACTGAGAAAAGAGTATGATAATGGTAGGTGGAAAAAACATCCTATAAAGTTGCATATATAATGTTAATTCTAATTTACAAAAATGCTACCATTTACGTCACTATAGGACTAGAACAGCACTATCCTCCCAGGTATTACTATGTATGTTCTTTGTTAGTAAGAATATACTTCCTTCCTCACTTTTCTGCATTTTGAAATTCTTCTACAATAAACATGCAATAGCTCTATAATTGGGAAAATATTATTTTTAAAAAGTTAACAGTATATATATATAATTTCATAGATAGAATAAAATAATGTTTCCAGATCCTTAAATGCATTAGGGAAACTTTTCATTGGAAATAACCATTAATTTTGTGTTTAGTATTATGCTATTATTTTTCTTTTTGTTTTACCCAAGTGGAAAAGAAGATACAGAGAGTCACAAGAACATTATATTAACATGGATGATCCACATACCAGAAGGAAAACTTAAAGCTGTCCCTCTGATTGGTGCTAACATGCCTCTGGGTGTCACTGTCTTTCTGCCTGGAATATCATTTTCCATCTCTACCTTCTTGTTTCTCACTAACTGAGTTCTTACTTATTTCAGCTTAAATGCCACTTTCTTAGAAAGGTTCTTCCTTATTTCCCCAGTGTTTATTTGAGTTTCCAAGTCTAAACTGGGTTCCCCTTAGAACTTCCTAAATTAGGAAGTTCTTTTCCTTCACAAATATTACTTACACTTTACTGAATTTTCTTTTTGTCTTTGCCATCCTATAGGAATGACAAAAAAAAAAAAAAAAAAAAAAAAAAAAAAAAAAAAAAAAAAAAAAAAAAAAAAAAAAAAAAAAAAAAAAAAAAAAAAAAAGACAGAACCAGAAAGGGTTTATCTGCCGTTTAAGGGCCAAAAGTGAGTAATGACCAGCTCACAAATACATTCTCTTAAAAACTACTTAGAGAATTATAGGCTACCCTCAGAATCTATCAAGTAATCGACAAATTCACTATAATTCTGAAGGAAAAAAAATTTTAAGATGTATCTCTGTATAGTTAGCATAGTTTTGCATAGCCCCCAGCGTAGTTCTGTTGCTTTTCTATAATGTGAAGATTCTCATGGGGAATTCTGATTAAAAATATATCCTGCATTTACATAATCTTTTAAAGAATGGACTAAGCAAATTTAAGGGAAATTTTTCATATTTTATTCTTGTGTTACAGATATTTTGACTATTTAAAAATGCAACTTAATATGAGCACATCAAATCACTGTTGAAAACTGATAGACATCAATGTTGTTTTTTCTCCAAAATGTACTAAGAATAAAATAACTGTGTATTATTCTACTTGTAACATTCCAAAACAACTAATATTTACACTACTTTACTATAAAAATATTTAGCACTACTTTACTATAAAAATATTTAGCAGATGCCAATTCCCATTAGGAGTAATCAGCACCAAATAGAATGTAACCTGCCAATCTTGAAAATCAGGTTACTGTTTAAAAAATATTTATTTTTAAATGGGAAAACAACCATTATATGTTTTTATTTGATACAATGTATTTTGAAGTATATCTACATGTAGCATGATACTTTTTCAAAAATATATCATCAACTATAGTTACTTTACTGTACAACAGAGCTCTTGAAATTTAACCTTATTAGCTAACTAATTACATATCCTTTGGCGAAATTTTTTTCTAGGCACTCTAGCCTTTGGCAACCACCATTGTACGTCTTACTTCTGTAAGAGCCATCAACATTTTTAGATTCCACATGTGAGTGAGATCATACAGTATTTATCTTTCTGCCCAACATTTTATTTAAGACAGTGTCTTCCAGGTTTCATCCATGTTGTTGCAAAAGGCAGAATATCATTCTTTTTAATGGCTGAGTATACCACATTTTCGTTATACACTTATCCATTGACAGAGACTTTTGTCAATTTCTTATCTTGGCTATTGTGAATAGTGCTAGAATAAATGATTTTACTTCTTTTGATCTATACTCCGTAATGGAACTGGTGTGTCAGTTTTACTTGTAGATTTTTGAGAAACCTTCATATTATTTTCCATAATGGTTATACCAATTTACATTCCTATCAACAATGGAAGGGTGTCTACTCTCCATATGACTTCTTTCTTTTGTCTTGGGATAATAGCCATTTTTTAAAGTGGGGTGAAGTGATATCTATCTCATTGTTGTTCTGATTTTCATTTCCCTTACTGTTAGGATTTTGAGCATTTTTTCATATACATCATAGCCAATCATATGTTTTCTTTCGAGAAATATCTTTTGCGTATTTTTACATTGAGCTATTTGTTTTGTTTATTGCTACTGCATTCGTTGAGTTCTTATTTACTTTGGATATTAAACTGTTGCTAGAGGTACAGTTTGCAATTATTTTTCTCATTTTGTAGGTTATCTCTTGTCACCATTGATTACTTCTTTTACTGTACAGAAGCTTTCCAGTTTGTTGAAATCCTATACATCTATTTTTGCTTTGGTTGCCTGTGCTTTTGATGTCTAAAAAAAAGATTCTTAATCCTGAACAAAGTCAGGAAACACTTCTCCTGTTTTCTTTTAGTGTTTCATAGTTTTGAGTTTTACATGTAAAAATGAGAACTCAGTCAATGAAGAAAGTCATGCAAAGAAATTGTCTCTGAAAATGTTTAAGTATTCAAGATCATCCAAGCCCAATCAATGACTACCAAACAATTAAATGTACAGGAAACAATAGTATAATAAAGCATCTAATAAGCTTTCTTAAGAACAAGAAGGAAGAGTGTTTCTGCATAGTTTTAGAAAGAGCAGCCCAAAGAGAATACAAGATTCATGAAATATATGGTCTTTTATTATGTTTATGTAGCTCACACATCAGAAACAAAATGAGTAAGTAATAATACCCACAGATGTTTAGAAGTATCATATGTAGTGTCTCAAGATTTCATTTATGTGACCAACTGCTCACTGGAATGCTCAGAGTGGCAGAGAAACGTACAGTAGTTGAAGAGAGTTTACGCACAATGCACTTAGGTTGGAGAGGAAAGAATTTCAATATTACAAAGTGATACACAGAATATTCAGAAGACATTAAAGAAAAACAAAACCTGTAGAAAATAAAGTCTTTAACAAATAAATGAATAAAACATAAGCCCGGTTATAAACAGAAGGACTTTGGCCAAATCACACCCTCAGAAGTATTTGGCATTTATGTGTTTTGAAAATAGAAAGAGAAGTAATTGTAAATATTTAAATCAAAAGATTTCACATGAAAATTTGCATTCCTGCTTTACCTGGGAAACTGGACAATGTGGCAACACTACGTCAACATTCCTGCCTTGCAAAAAATTATCTGGAATGGAGCAGTGGCTCCTTTAGAAAGCACTTGGATCTCCAGTTCACTGCAGTAGCTTCCTGCTTCATTCCCACCAGTCTGGCCTCTGTAGGCATTTGGGTTTCCAACTTCTGGAACAGAAAGGACCTTGAGGTAAGGATTGAAGGACTCAGTGTAGCCCTTGATAAGATGTACAACTCATTTTTATTGATCATTTACCCTATACTTTATAGTTTCTTCAAAAGGGTAGAGTATGAATTCTCAGTAGATTATCAGGAATTATACTAGTAAAAAGCTAAAATAAAGCACACAGATAACTTTCTTAATAAAATTCAGTCGGTCCTAAGACTGATGTTTCTTGAGCTAAAGGCTATAAACAGTACAGAGAACTCTCATTCAATTTCAATTGTCTATCACCTACCTTTCTCTCTTTGGACCATAATAAAAAATATCATATTACTATTATCTCAGGAATGCATCTGGGGGGTCAAAAAATTACAGAATCAAATTGTACAACTTACTTATTATTAAGATACACTCAATGCCATGGATTTCACCCCTTGAATTTAAAGAATTGTTTTAACAAAAACATTTATAAGGTCTTTCAGTGGTATACTCAAGACTTTATAACCCCTTACTTTATTTGCTTCTAACTTCCAGGTAGAGGAGGTACTTGCTATAATGTTTGTGTGATGACTCTTACTCATGTTAGGTAACATAATCCTCAAGGCTGTTTAACTTATTTTGTTCTGTTTTCAAGTCACTGGACAACCTTTTCATTATCTGATAGATTTAATAGGTATTTAATTTCTATACTAGGTGATGTATAAATAAGTTACCTGGTACAGAAATTTGGTTTTTGCAAATATTGATGTTCTGTGTTACAAACCAGAGCCTTCCTCTCAAGAGTAACAGAAAAATCAGTTTTTTACTTGGAAGAGCTAAAAAACACATCCTGGACAACAGTTATTCCACCTGATACTCTCCCATCTTTGAAGTCTTCCTTTATGGTCAATCTACTAGTTTTCCGTTTTGTCTGTTTCCAGTGCCACCTTCCTGTGACATCATTATTAAAAAACTACATACTATTGTGGGTCAGAGCACGACAAGAGAATACATAGCACAGAAAGTGGCAGCATGCTTTAAAGGTGCCAGTACTCAAAAAGCCACCTGGACAGAAAAAGGAGCAACCTAAGATGTGCAGAATAAGACTGATAATCCTGACATACTAAAGGTACTGCAGGACTTACATGTAATATTTCAAATATTTACGGAGCAACAGTTATGTGTAAAGCACTGTCATGGGTGTTGGAAATTCAAACATGAAGGGCATATTGTTTGAGGGTTGGTGGTGGCAGTTGGGGAACTGGACAGTGAGATAACAATGAATGATACCAGATACGGTAGAAGTAAATATAGAATGTTAAGTGAATATAAACAGTTAATATAGTTTTTAAGAGCAGGGGTGCTAGCAAGGGCAGGATACATTTAATGATGCAGAGACATCAGACAGGCAAAATACAGTTAGTGGAGACCTCAAACTTTAATCTATGCAAATGATCTCCACTCTAAAAGATTAATATTGAAAATTCTATATTTGTCTGTTAATAATATTCCAATACCATACTCATTTTTTGCTTTTCAGCTATCATAAAGGTCTCATTTTGGCAGATCTTTTAACCTTGAGGTCTGATAAATAATGAAGCATTAATGAGTATTTTCTGCCAGATGCGTGGATTTCTTCTTGATGCCTGTAGTAGAATGTGATGATCTGAAATCTTAGAGAAGCCAATGTCCTCAAGAAAAAGTACTATCAAGGAGTGATGATTCATGTAAATAAGAAAAGGATATTAGATGTAAAAGCACTGAAACAAAAGCCAAAAGAGGCACAGTATGGGTAAGGAGATTTAAAGTACTTTAAAACTATTGGACAGTCTACTTTTCAATAAAATGAATCTATAAGTGATAAAAGGATGACTACAGTGTTAAAGTTATTTTAGCCAAATCTATAAATAATATTAACCTTTATGTTACTATATTTTGGAACTTGTGTTGAGCATTTTCTCTCTCTCTCTCTCTCTCTCTCTCTATATATATATATATATATATATAAAATCTCATTAAATCTTTACTGTAACTCTATAAGGCAGGTCCTTTCTTCTTTCCTAGAGCTGAAGACACTAAGGCAAAGGAAACTAAGTATTTTACCTTTTATTTCCATCTCTAATAATTTATATCTGCTGTACCTATTTTTTGTCTTAAGTATTTATAAGTACCAAACATTCTGTAGATTTTACTGCTTATCTTGTTACTGTCTTTCTCCTCTGACAAGAATATAAGCTCTGTGACATAGCAGTTATCATAAGAGACATATGTCTTTGCTATTTTTTGTTCCTTAAAGTAACCATAGATGGAAAAATTAAATGATGATTTTTAAAACCTTTAAGTGATATACAAACATATGGAGGGGCCTAATTGCAGGTGTGTATCCAACCAAAACTGGAGAATGAACAGAATCTACTTTTTCATTTTATTTGCAACACAATTTCTAGACTCAGGGGACGTCCTCTGTACTTAAAAGAGTTCCTGGCACACAGATAATGAATGAATGCCTAATGAATGATTGGCCTATGAATGAACCATGTCAATTAAATGCTAACAGGTATGGAATGAGCTAAATGTATTATAGGAATTTAGATAAAATAACAATAGAACAGTGTGTTTAGGTAAGAGAGTTTGTTATCTGCAATTTTGAGTTGTACAACTGGGCAAGACATTTAAACTAACCTTATAATTTATAAAATTAATAGTCTGGACCATATTGGCAATATTGAATTACTGTATCAGTATTCTACTGTCAAATGAAATACAAATGGAACTTCGCAATATGAAACAGAAAAAATTCTTTGTTAGCAAAAATTCATTTTATAAGGCAAAATTACATTATTTATTAAAATCTACCAATAAGAATGCACTATTTTGATTAATATGAGATCATGGAATGTTGATGACAACATTAAATATTAATACAATTTTTTCTATTTTTTGGTTTTTTAGTATTGACACAATTCAAATTAACAAAGATAAGTGATAATAAATGGCAACAAGTGTTTAAAATAGTTAATTTGGCAAAATTAAGATTTCTGCAATTACAATGGTCCAGACGCTTGAGGTAAGAGTAAGCAAAATGTTTTATTTCCAAGAACTAAGTGACGGTATTTAATTAGTATTCATGTTCTGCTTATGAATACAAAAAATGGCCAAGAACTACACAAAGCTAATTATATTACTTACTGAAATATACCAATAATAATGGATGTTATTGTTTAATAAAATATGAAATCAAGAGATATTCAGGACAATTGCAATCTTAAATCATTTTCAAACCATTAATAAGAAACCTTCTTTAACGTAACGTTCTCACCGTAACTTGTCATAGCAAAATTGTCAATGAGTGTCAGAAAGATGCTTACACATCTTATTTGTATTTATTCAATGTGGTATACATGTGCAGCAATAATATTCTTGCTTGCTTAATTTGATTTGGATATATTATATTGGACTCAAGCTTTAAAAAGGATAACTAAAAGCTTAAAAATAAAAAAAAATTTATAGAAAGTTTAAGCATCTACATGAACATTAGGAGGGAAAGTTTAGCTAGTAGCTCATAAAAATAGCATCTAGTACAGTTTATTTTTGTTTTATGGCATCTAATGTGTTGTAATTTGGTGTAATACAGTTGAAGGGATATGTTATTTCTGTTATAGTCTTAACATACTTAAATTTTTAAAAGATTTGAATGTCATCTCTGACATTTGGAAAACCTTGAAAAACCTCCAGCAACAAGATGTTCTTTCTGGTCCTTCTAATTCTATGCCTACATAACCTAGAAAAGCAAAAAAGAATTTTCAATTCAATCTTACACACATTTACTGAGTTTCAACAATCACAGGCAGGAAAGAATCTGATCAGATAGAATTAGAGAACATAAGTGTAACAAGAAATATAGCCATTTAAAAAAATAAGCTTTTTAGTATGGGGTAAATCTCTTATGTACATAAGTTAAAATCAACTTTGGTACCACAGACCCATGAAATAATATAGCATTGTGACATAGTGTATCTTAATTCATAAAAAGAATTTCACTCTTATATAGTATTTCCTGATAGACATTTGTCACATGCAGAATAACTCCAGTAATTATTTATTCTAAAAACATATTTTGATTTGAACTACAGAGGAAACTCAACTAATTTCCACTTATGCGAGTCATTAATTAACCAAAACTTCTTTTTAAAAACAGACAAGCTCTCTCTATTCTTAACAGCTGTATGATTCCTAAAATCAGTTGTGTTGTTTACAAAGCCACTGGGCCACTATTTGTTGGTCTATTTAGAAATTTAATAAAATATTTTGTAAATTGATGAAATACAACTATCAAAAAATGAATGTAACTATGAAAACTAAGTTATCAACAAAGTTGTAACATCCATCTCTTAATATTTAATGTTGCATTAAGTTGATAGAGAAGTAAATCCTGGGGGGAAACCCCTAAATCTTGAATAACTACATTTAGATCACATTGCTGCGTCTTTGAATTTCTGTTATTCTCTAATGACAGAAATTAACTGATGCTATATATTACTGGTATAAAGACAATTTGCATCAACTTTTGGACTTTAATCAGTAAAGTAATAAATAGGGAAAGCCCTTTGTTTAAAAAGACAACATACATTTTATAAATTGATGTTTAGTTATAAATATCTTTTATAATTCTCTGACTTGATAAATCTGTTTAGCCAATTGCCTAGTTATAGGTTCAGACTGTCTTGGATAAAGGGCCTTTTGCTGTTACCTGAGTAATACTTGATTGTGATTGAGAGTCTGAATTTCATGTTGAAGTGATGAAATTGTTCGGGATTTGGGTTTGTTTTCATTAGACTCTCTTACTACTTTAAAAATAGGTTGCCAAAAAAGGATATCAAGAACAGTAAGTCCCTAACTTACAAAGGAGTTCTGCTCCAGGAGAACATGTGTAAGTTGGATTCATTCATAAGTCTGACCAAGTAAGTCTGTATACAATGTATACTGCTTGTACTACCTAGCAGTACCCTCTACATCACCACTGCTTTTCTTCTTGCTTCTGGACATCCTGGGCTATCACTGAGCACTGTACTAGTATACACTATCACGTGGTATAGGAAGCACACAGCAGCACAATGGTGACAATGTCTGGCAGACACATGAGGTACTTTTATGATTTTTTTGCATCCATGAATGCTTATAATGTGAGGCTAGTTTGTATCCGTGAAGGTTCACAACTTGAATGTTCAAAAGTTGAGAACTTCTTGTAATTATTAAATGAAAAGCCTACTGAAAAGAACTCTTAAAACAGATATACTTTGCAATATCCTAAAAATAACTGCCATAAAAATGCAGAATTGCAATAAAAACTGAACCTAAAAGTGGGTATTTTTCTATTTGGTAAATGCTAACTAACATTTCTCGGAGACCGATAAATGTACCAGGCAAGACATTAATAAAGATATATAAGATTTGAACTATGCAACTAACATGATCAATCTACTGAAATACATACAGAATTACTGAAATCTATAAGAATTAATAAAGATATACAAGATTTGAGCTATTTAATTAACATGCTCAATCTATCAGAAATACACATGAAACTGTAAGGCTATAAGAATTTAGATACACATTTTAAAAGAATCAACACTACTGAAAAAACTGGCATAGTATGTTGGTTAAGAGTGTGAATTCTAAATATACATTGATGGCATTAAAATTCTAGCTTTATTACTTGATGCCTGACTTAGAGCATTACTGACCCTGGTTCCTCATCTGCAAACTGAAGACATAATATTAGCACCTACCACAATATTGTTGAAAAAACTGAATAAATAAAATATTTTTAAAGTGCTTGTTTCCTGGCCCATAGTAAACATAAACAAAAATTATTTTATTTATAATTAATATAATCAACCTGAGATCAATGATTATGAATTTATCAAAGAATCTAAAGTGTAACCTTGAATATATTTGGATATTCTGGTTCATTGAGTTTTATGGCTTGTATCTAGATGACCCCTCAAAGCTTCATGCACTCCTAGTGGCACTTTTCGGAGCTGGCTGAATACAGAGTACGTGATACTGATAAGGGTAACTAGTACTAGTCTACAGATTGGGATTACGTAGTTCTGGGTGTGGCTGTATGGATTTACTGAAGAGAGAAGCCCCACTCTGGGAGAGGGCACCACCACACAAAAGGCTTATAGTCTGGGTGGGACAAACCTGCTTGCTGCTTGCTGGTTCCTGTGTGCCTTGCTGTGGAGTGCCTCTCCTTTGCTATGTCTCTATGCCATGAAGCCTTGCCTTGGAGCCAGCCTATAGGGACTAAAAGCTCTATCAGCTATGAGCTGAAATAAACGTTTCCTCCTTTAACTTGTGGGTGCTGGGTTTTTGTCCCAGCAGCAAAAAAAGTGAGACACTGAGGATAAACATGGAAAAAAAACCCGATCACATAATGTTTGCAATTTAATATCAAATTTCTAAAATGTATCAAATACATGGAGGGGGAAATGATAAACCAGTATTGAGGAACATTGGCTTTGTATGAAATTTGTTTGCTGAGTTTACATGAAGATAGGTCTTTGTGCTATAAAAAAAGGAAAGTTTTATGAAAATGTAATAAAACCCAAAACTAAACAGGACCAGAGTTTTAGTTTTGACAGAGAGGCAATGAAATTTCAGTTATAGCAACTATGTTATTGAAGATATGGAAGTAGAATCATACTTGCAATGAATGTTGATATGAAGCAAGGAATGTATGTGGGTATAAAAGAGGCAAGAAAAAAATGTGGTCTGAAAGAGTTAAAATATTGGAGAGAACAAACATACTTGTGAAAATTAAATTAATAGTATTTAAATGCTCATAAAGAAAATAATTCTAGGAGGCTAGAAAAAGTTAATGTCATATGAGCTATTCTACTTTTGAATCCTTCCAGCACTCATATATGAGTTGGAATAATTCCAGTTTAAGACAAAGAAATATTTGTATATACTGTGAAAAATAAATGTATGTTGAATAAATGCAGAAAGACTGAACTTGGCTAGGAGGTGGGTAGGAAAAGAAAACATTCTTGAAAAATTCATAGAAATGGGATGTTTATATGAAAATGGATTTGTCTTAAATATTATGCAAGAAAAAATATTGTTACATAAGGCATAATAAATAGATACAAAGATACAAAGCTGTCAACACATCAATATGGTCGTTTCAGAAAACTCAAACTGAAAAATTAAGGACAATGACAAAGGTAAAAGGTGACCAGATACAAAAACAAGAAGGGAAAATGCCTTATCCAACAGTAAAGTATATTAAAATGTTGTACTATTGATATAGAAATGGGCAAATACTGTAACAGAAGAGCACAACCACAATAAAATCATCTGTAAGTTTACTTCAGTAGTGGTAGTGATATTATAAATCAGTAGAAAAGAATGACCAATTGAATAAATGGTATTGGAGTGACTACATTCCCATTTGGGGAAAAAAGAAAAGAATTACTTTCTCAAGTCATGTATTTTACAAAAATGCAGGTGATTTCTGACTTAAAAACAAAAACTAACCCAAAATAAGATATAAATATATTAAGAAAATATAAAAGATGTTTATTTGTGACAAGCTTATGAAGGCCTTCTGCAAAAAGTAAAACAAATAGTATAATGAGAAATAATGGTAAATCTATCTACAGAAAAGTTTAAAATTTATTTTGTGCAAAAGAACAACAATAATAAAACCCAATAAATAAATCCTTAAAAGTCAATTGATAGCTGGGGATATAGCTCAGTGACACAGTGCCTCCCTGGCAAAAGCAAGGCCCTGAGTTCAATTCCTGATACCAAAACAAAGAAACAAACAAAAAAACAAAAACCAAAAACAAAACTCAACAACATAAGTCAGTTGATAGCCAGGGGAAAATATATACAACACATATAAGAATCAAAATGTTAACATCTAAAAAGTAGAAAGAAAATTTGCAAATAAGAAAAAGCTAGAAAGTCTAAAAGAATATGGACAAATTGAGAAGAAATACAGGGCTAGTAAACACAAGAAATGATGCTGAATCTTATTAGTAATACAAATACAAAATAAAGTCACAAAGAAGTATTGCTTTTTACTTATATGATCAGTATCTATATAAATTTCAAAAATATACATCCTTCAAAACAATTCTTTACTACATACAAAGAAATAAATATATGCACAGTTATGTAAAATGGTATTCTCCATAACATTGGTAATTAGAGGGAAAAATACAAAACAACCCAAATTCCTATTAGAGAATGAGTAAATAAATGATGGAATAATCATACTATAGAAAAATATATACCATTTAGAAGAAGTAGTTCTATAGTGCTATGGAAAGATTTCTAAGATTTCTTTACTATCAGGAAAAGAAAAAGGATTTGAAGAATATTTTTCAAGTATAAAAAACATTTAAGTGACAATTACATATCACAATAAGGCTGTATTGATCACTATCTGTAGATAGTAAATTGAGTTCCTTTTCAATAAAATAACACCAATTTCCAAACTCTTCACTGGATGGCCTATTAAAATTATTCTTTGTATTTTAATCTTTAGATGGTAAAATTACATGGTAAAATAGTGTACATGTTCTGAATATCTATGTCTAGGTGCTCAACAACAAATAATATGTAAGATGTTACCTTAAAAACCTATGGAATAAATCTGGACAGGAATTGAGAAATTTAACAATGTAGTATGAGGCAATCATTCTATGGTTACATATGGTGTAAAAAATGTACATTACTTTAAATGTCCTTGGAATTCTTCAGTTTATAATTTGAAGTTTTTCCTTGTTTAATGCTTAATTTTTTGCAACACTAGAGAATAAAAACACGATAGTAACATTAGTATAACACTGAACACATCAATGTGTTATATCAGTTTCAAAAATTCTCATAGAGCAACTCTTGGGAATCTGGAATGTGTTGGAGGTTAAAACACAAAAGTCAGTTTAGGAAGTTTCAGGAACATTAGGAGAGGAAATGATGCAAGCAATTTTATATCTGGATAAATCAATTTAATGTTAATGAAAAAAATTTTCCTGGCATTCAATATAGAAGCAAAGATACAGAATAAAAAGATAATATTTCTAACTGTAAGTACGATTTGAGGACTTTAATCTTTATGGCAACATTTTGTTTTAAATATGAATTAGGGATATCTTTTTTATAGCACTTACAATGGATACTGATGGGTCATGCTAACTAATTACCTGATAAAACAGTCTCTAATGATCTACAATCATTTTCTGAAATAGTGTACCTAATATTTGGTAGCAGATATTAATTCAAACTCATAGCTAAGCAATGTTGATTTGCTATTTCTATCAGAAAGACATGTCAAATGGAGCCAGAAAACAGATGTTGCCATATAAATCATCTATTAAACACAGCAGGCAAGTACAAAACATAACTACTAAATTTTCACACTGAAAACAAGAGGGATAAATAGGAATTTATTAGATTTATAAGAAAATTATTGTGAAATTTTTGAATTTCAAATTTAGATACTGAGGCTATTTCTTACTAGTAATACACAAATACACCCAATGACATGCCTGCAATAATTCTAATGTTCTAAACATGAACAATTTAATATAAAACTACAGTGGTACTTTGCATATTTTAAGCACAAATAACAAACAATAACATTTTTTGAAAAGAAAAAGCTAGAATACTGCAGTATCAGTGTTGCAATAGTATGTGACCAATGCTGAATCATTACAAGATGAAATCTCATACTATTTAATATTTTCAATCATGTTTTAACAGCAGATATTATTACATACTTCTACTACATATCATATTTTTCTAAAGAAATTCCTGGCAGTGCCAGGGATCTAGCTCAGTGGCATAAGCACCTTTTGATTCCTGGTACCAAAAAAAAAAAAGAAAAAGAAAAAAAGAAATTCCTTGCAATCTTGCACACACATACACGTGTGTGTGTGTGTGTGTGTGTGTGTGTATCAGAGAGCCATTACAAAGTTTCACATTACCAAATCTCTATTAATCTTCCAAACTACAATAGGACTGATTATAAACAATTAAAATGAAGTTATATTTGTTTATGATATTTAAGAAACATATATGTTACGATGCTATAATGTCAATGCTAATCTTTTTCATATAGTTCAGCAATAGACTCACAAGAGTATTGTTCACAATGAATCAGTAATTTGGATAATGACAATTTTATAATACCTATATATCCTTTTTTACTTTGCTGGGCTTTAATAACTACTTCATTATTAATGAAAATCATCATTGAAAAATTAATTTTATTGTAGTTTTTAGTATTTTGTATTTATTCACATATACTTCCAAAATATATGAGCTGGATATAAACTTGAATGTAACTATTTAAATTTTTTCTTAGAGTTTTTCATACTTCAGTCATAATGCTCAGCACTGAGGATACTGTAAAGAACAACAGATCTTTGGATCTTGTTTTTAGGGAGCTTACACTATAGTGGTGGATACCGATCAAAACCCAACAAACAAATACATAAGCAAAACAACTGCAGATCATATTAAGTGTGGTAAAGGCCTAAAAGAGAATAAACGTGAGGGTGAAGAAAGACTTCCTTTATACAGATGGGAAGTCCTCCATGAGGAGGCAACACTTAAGCAAGATGGTGAGACAAAAACTGGTCATGGAAGAGACAACACATTCCAAGCAAAGAAATTTTCATTTTAGGAAGGTATCTCATTGTTGTGCTGAAAATGGATTGGGAGAAGCAATCTATTAGACATCTGTGAGACAATCTGATTTTGGATTCTTTCCTCACAACCAGCTCTTAAAATTGCTGTTTGTATACAATTTAGAGCAATAACTGGAGGCATAACTGGAATAATGAATCATGTCTTCCTGGAGATTATAAGAGTCTAGAAAGTGCTCAGTGTGAGTGATCACCCAGTTATTTTAGACTTTAGAAAAGCACATTTTGAGTTTTCAACCCAGGTAAAAGTACATGACAGCATCTGTTATATGGAAGACAAAGTTTTTGAAAGTATCAAAATAAATGAATAAATAAATAAATAAAAGACTCTATGAACATACAGCAAGCCTAAGTCTAAAGATGAAGACATCAGAGAGACAGATACCTGTAAATGTTCAACTGGAGGCAGAGGGAGTTTTCTAAGGTGTTTAGGTATTATAACAAGTTAGGTTTCAAAAGTAAAAGAAGCCAGGTGTGGTGGCACATTCCTATAATCTCACCTCCCAGAGTGGATAAATCTAACTGAAGTTCAGCAGATGCTTTATAAATTGATAAAATGAGTTTAAACTGGGTGCAGGGGTGTATGCCTGTAATCCCAGCACTCAGGAGGTTGAGGTAGAAGGAATACTGTGAGTTTGAGGCCAGCCTGCACTACAAAGTGAGATCTTGTCTCAAAAACCAAAAGTAAAACAAAACAAAACAACATTAAAAAAAAAAAAAAAACCAAAGAGAAAGTGGATTTAATGGGGACCAAAGCAATGTGAGTTCATAGGCCATACTGCTGGAGAAGAGAGAGCCACACAGAGAGAAATACAAAAATCTGCAGAGGCTTCCTTTTGGTACGCAGCAGAATACTAGTAATTCCATGTGTGTCAGGAAACTGAGGCTGAGAAAAGAATCATTTCAAAGGATAAAGGAATATAATCATACCTGGCTGCGAAATATAACACTTCCTAACTCATGTGTACAAGGATAGAAATCTCAGAAGTGCCTCACTTAGCAGTGGTGAAAAAGTACACTTAAACACTGTTCTGGTACCATATAAGTGCCTTAAGAGCAAGATCTGAGAGGACCAAATACTTTTTCCAAGTCACTTAAATGCATACCAGAACAAAGGTGAATAAAGGCACAAACAAATATCAATGATGGAACAAGAAAAACCCACAATGGCCAGCATCCAACAAAAATGACCAGATATGCAAATAGGAAGAAAATAGAGCACATCATGAGGGGGAAAATTTAATGAATCTTGGATGAACCTCTAGGAAATTATGGTAATCATACTCTAGATTTCATGTATGCAACATTTTTAAAATGACAATTTTTTTAGAAATTAGGGATGAAGTGTGAAGTGAAAGGAAGATTATAAAAGGATAATATGAGGAATTACCTGGACAATGGAACTAACTAATTGTACCTTGGCTGTGGAAGTGAACACATACAGGATTGAACTCTATTAAACTAAATATACACATGTATAAAAAATAGAGTATGAATAAAATTATGAAATTGGAATAAAATCTGTGTACTCGGTCAATATATTCTCACTGTGATCTACTATCATTAAGGAAGACATGATAAAGGGTACAGAAGAGTTCTCTATATTCTTTCTTACAATTATACAAATCTATAATTAATACAAATTTGAGTTAAAAGAATTAAATGAAACATCTAGAATTTAAAGAGATTTTAGAATTATAAGACAAGAAAACCAGTAGCCTATATTCTATAACTATAATTGTATTCTATAAATTAAAAAATAGACATGAAAGATAATTTTACAAAGTTGCAAAGTGAACTTCTAGAGAGAAAAAGTACAATGGCTGAGATGAGTAATATATTATCAGGGATTAAAAGCAGATTAGATTTTTTAAAGGAAAGATTTATGAACTTAAAGATATAAAAATAGAAACTCAATGCAATGTGTAGGAAAAAAACCCAGAAAGAAACAGAAAAAAAAAGAGTAGATACAAAAATGATCACAGCTTCAAAGATATGTGTGGGACAATTCAAATGACTTACTACATGTGGAATTGGAATCGTCAAAAGTGAGAAAACAGCAGGGAGTAAAAAAGGATTTTTTAAAAAGAATTAATGGTTGGAAAGTTTCAGGATTTGAAGGAAACTGTAACTGTAGACCAGGAAACATAATGAATCCCAAGCATAAAACGCATGAGAAGCAACCCTTCAAAGCCTCTCAAACTATAAATATAATATACCAAAACTAAAAGTGTTAAGACACAATATAATCATGTTGCTCAAAACTAATGATAAAGTCTTAAAAAGCAGTTAGTGATTAGAGGAAGGGCATGCAATATAAAGAGGGAAAATATTGAAGATAACAGCAGGATTCTTTTTTTATTTTAAAGAGGGTAAAATTAAACATAACAAAACAGAACAAACAGATCATAAGAAAACAATTTAAGAAACATAGATTTCAAAGCAAGACCACCAGAGATCTTCACTGTATATCATATCATATTGTCTCTTGTTTTCTTCCAAATAGTTGTCCATATCTTCACACACAGTGAATTCATACCAAACAAAATAATATTAAACTGATCAGAACAGGATGATGAAGGTATTTTAGGTCTTCAAGACCAGACATTAGGGAAGTCAACAAAGGCTGCCATAATGTCTCTTGTTCTCTTCAAAATAGCTGTCCATACCTTTATGTATGTTGAAATTAAACAAAAGAAACAAACTAATATCACTCTGAACACAGAATAATAGTATTGCTAGATTTTATATCATGATGCTACAGAATTAGCACTGGGTATCTTAGTGTCTCTTTTTCTTCAAAGTATCTGTTCATTACATTGTCCATTATATAATCAATTCTCATCAACTTTTTAGAAGTTCTATGCATGCATGTATACCTATCCTTTCTATATTAGAGGGAAAACAAATCAAAACAAGACAACAAAACAAATTCCTAGAAAACACAAAATGAAAAAGACATAAAAAACCACAATACTAGGTGTTCTACAGTAGTTACTATGATGTCTGTTGTTATTTTCAATAGAACTATCTATATCAGGCATAGTACAATTGAACATAGCAGTACATAGCAATATTAATAAAAACAAAACATTGGAGACATTATAGGATTTCAAAAGCAGCTAATAATCAAACCAGAATGGGTATCCTATTGAATCTTGTCAATAGAATAGTTGCCTCTACTCTCAGACTTGATACTATCAAGGATAATAGATTTGAATAAAATCAGTCAAGGCAAAACAGCGATCTAACAAACCAGATTCAAATAAGATCAGTCACAGTAAGACAGTGTAAGTAATACAGAGCTTCAGTTTAAGCTAATAGGAAATTAAAGATAGTTACTGTAGTATATCCTGCTATTTTTGGGATAGCTGTCTGTGCCCTCAAATCTAGTAGAGTAGACAGACTGGAACAGAATAAAATCAAACTAAACAGAGCAATAAGAATAATGTGGGTTTTAAATCCTGATACACTGTTAACAATGTCTTCTGCCTTCCTTTTTTAGACAGTTCCTCCCCTTTCACTTTCACGGGTGCTTTGTACATTTTGGGTCCCACTAACTCCTTTGGTTTTTAGATTAGGGGAGCAGCCTGCTATCTGCCTAACTGGCTGGTTCTGAACCTTTTTACCCCTGAGCTTGATCTTGAGCTGTATTGCTTTACCTACTAAAGCCTCAAGGTTTTTCCTTACTTATAGCTGAGTAGTTCTCCACTGCACAACAGTGTCATGACTTTCCAGTCTATCTGCAGCTGCACAAGCTGTCCCTATTTCTCTCTGGTTCCCTGTCACATAGAGCACTGTTTTCTCATCTTCGACTTTCAGTTCATTAACCCACTTTCAGGTTGATTATATTTCCTATTCAGAGCATCTTGATGGACCCTATCTCCTGATCTACTCTGCCTGTGTTTGTTTTTGTTAATGTATCAAGGCCATCTCTGTTAGAGATTATAGCCAATCTTCTCTGCCTCATCTCTGCTATGCTATTTTTCTGCTGTTGGTTGTCTACTTTTCTCCATTCCACTGTCTGCCACATTCATTGAGAGCTCTCTGCCACTGTTCGTCGAATCCTGGTGTTTTTTTTTTTTTTCTGTCTCTCTAGAATGTCCTTTAGTATTTTTTGTAGGGTTGGATTGGTGGTCACAAGCTCTCCCAGTTCCTCTTTGAAATGGAAGCATCTTGTTTCTCCATTAATTTTGAGAGACAGTTCTGCAGGGTACATCAATCTGGGTTGGAGGTTATTTTCTTTCAAGGCTTGGAATACTTCATTCTAAGCTCTTATTGATTTGATGGTTTGTGTCGACAAGTCTGTTGTGATTTTGATGGGTTTTCCTTTATAGGTGATCTGTTTCTTTTCTCTGACTGCTTTTAATATTCTGTTCTTGTGATGAATTTCTGGGATGTTGATTATTATATGTCTGGGTATAGATCTATTTTGGTTATAGCTGGCTGGAGTTCTGTATGCCTCATATATCTGAATATCATTTCCTTTTTCTTTGCTTGGGAAGTTTTCCTTAGTTATTTCTGTGAATATCCTTTGTATTTCATTTGTGTTTACCCCTGCTTCTTCGCTCACATTTTTTATTCTTAAGTTATAGATCCTCTTGTCATCTTCTAGCCTTTGTATTGTTACTTCCTGGTTCCTTGTTATTTTTAAGAGATCTTTCCTTTCATGATCACACATTGCAAATCTATCTTCAAGTTTTGAAAGTCTAACTTTAGTTTCCGTCAAGCAAGTTTGCCAGCTTTCAATGAAGTTTTTAATTTCCTGGTAATCTCTTGGAGTCTGTTTCATGCATTCTAGATTTGGTTTATATTCTTCATCAAAGGTTTCTCTCCTATTTCTGGGGTTCCTCCATTCTTCCATTTGTGTCTTCTTGAGAAGTGCTTAGCATTTCTTTTGTTAATCTTCTTCACTTGAATTAGAATTTCAGTTTTAAGTTCGTCTATGATGTTATGATGATATTTCTTTATGTTGGCTGATGCCGTGTCCGATATTGCATGTTTGCTGCCCTCAATCTCTTCTGTATTTACCTCTCCTGGACTTATTTTCCCTGGGTCAGTGGCTGGAGGCTTTTTCTTGTTTCTTTCTCTTGTCATGTTTCTGGTTTCTTTCAGACAGGTGTATGGTGGAGGTATCAGGTCCTTTCCATATTGCTTATGGTTTTTCTGAAGCATGCTGGCTAGGGGATTCCTCCCCTCTCCAGTTTGCTGTTGATTTGTGAGGTGAACACTGGGGCAATGTGGGCTGGCCCTTCTCCGAGCCAGTCAACCAGCGAGTGCCTTCACCACATTAGTCTGTGCTGTGTAGACATCACAGGTTCAGGACAGTTTTGTCCCTGGCTACTGTGTCCTGACCAGGGGTGTGACCCAACCCAAGCAGATCCCACTAGTCAACTTTGGGCTGGGAGTGATCGACTGACGCCACTGTGGTTTTGGGTTGAGGCCCGTCCTGCCTAACTCCAATATGTCGTCCAGCCAGTAACCTCTCCCTGCAGAACCAAATTCTGAGCACTCACTGTGGGTCAGTGCAGCTCTCCACGCCAGTTTTACTCTCTGTTGCAGCACATCCTCTTGCCAAGGGCCTTCGGCTCACCAACCCCTGATTTTGGCATGACTGTGACTTCAGCATGACCATGAGTCATCTGACTCCAAGGCACCCAGCACAGTATGGGATGGGCTCTGGTGAGAGCGTATCTAGCTCCAGCCTTCTGTCCATATTCTTTCTTTCTTTCTTTCTTTCTTTCTTTCTTTCTTTCTTTCTTTCTTTCTTTCTTTCTTTCTTTCTTTCCTTCCTTCCTTCCTTCCTTCCTTTCTTTTCCTTTTTCTTCAGTTTCTTCCTGGGTTATGAGAATCCCTCACCTTTCAACTGGTCTTCTCTAAGGTGTTAAATTCTAGCATCTGAGTTGTTTCTCTCAGAGAGGCTCTCTACCCTGCTACCTATCAATCCACCATCTTCCCAAGATCCTCTCAACAGCAGGTTTCTTAATAAACACAATGTATTTGAGGAAACAAGGTGCTCATCTTTAAAGTACAGACAAACTGTATAGCAGAGTGCTGTGGCATACACCTGTGATCCCAGTTACTCAAGAGGCTGACAAGAAGAAGGTGGTGTGTTTAAAGCCTGCAACATGGTGAGATCCTGCCTCAAAAACAATAGCAACACAACAAACCACACATATGCATGTCCCTCGGTACCCAGAATAAAACTCTGTCTTCCTAGAATTCTATATATAGTAAAAATGTTTTTCAAAATGGAGGATAATACACAGACTCTCAGATGTAAAAAACCTGACAGATTTAATCACTGGCAGATCTTTTCTGAAGTAATGGTAAAAAAAAAATCCTTTGGCCATAAGCATATGATACCATACTGAAGTCTGACTCTAAGGCAAAGTAATGAAGAACAGTAGAAATGGTACTTAAAGGGTGAGTAAGATCTTTTCCTTAAATTCAAAGACATTTTAAAGAGTATCAACTATTTAAATAAGAACAATGCACTAGGGGTTTATAATACATGAGAAGGTAAATTATTTAACAACTACACCACAAAATCTAAATGGAAAGAAATATAATTACCCTAACTAAGGTTCTACTACTAAAAGTGAAATGATTTAACACATCAAAGCAGATGATGAAAATCTAAAGAAGGTAAAGAAAAGAGAACAAAGAACAAATGAGACAAATACAAAATGGGAAACAAAACAACAAAATGACAGACTTAATCTTAACTGTATCAACCACTGTATTAAATGTAAATGGCCCATATACTACAAAGAAAAGGTACAGGTTTTTAGATATTACAAATCAAATTCTAAATATATGCTGTGTATAAAAATGACATATAAATTATGACATAACAAAAATTAAATTATAAACAAAGATAAATTTTGTTAACATTAATACAAATCCTAGAATCATTATTGTAATAGCCAAAATGAAAAATATACCAAAATTGGTCTATAAATAGATCAATAGAGAGAAATTGTACTAATTTCTAATTGTACTATATAGTAGAATATAACTCAGAAAAAAGAATTACTGATTCATGAACTGGCAACAATATATCTCAAAATAAGTATCTTGAGTGAAAGAAGCCAAATGAGAAGACATATATACCATATTATTCCATTTATATAAAATGCAAACCAATTCATAGTTACAAAAAGAGTACAATACTTGGGGACAAGAAGAGAGATGTGAGAACTGAGAGGAAGGGACTAGAAAGGAATATAAGAAAACATTTGGCAAACATATGTAGGTTCATCATTTTGATTATGATGATGGCTGTGTATTAAAACATCAGAATGTACTCTTTAAATATATGCTGTTTATTGTATGTTACTTATATTTCACTAGAGCAGTTAAAATGAAAATATAAATAAATGAAAAAAGAAACAACCCTCCTTAATAGAAAAATTCTAATTAAGAACATATAGAAGGAGTAGGAAAATGGAAAATAGGTATAATTGTAATAATTGTCATAGTAATTGATAGCAGACATGACCTATCAATGAATGCTAAGAATAATCAGTGAAAGTTTAAGAAGGTAATATGTGCATAGCCTTAAAATATGTCCTTGCAAGTTTTTATTAATTACAAAAGGAAAAGAGAACATTCAGTATAAAATCTGACATTTTCTAAACTAAGTAAGATTATCAGTAATAAGATACATCAGTATCATGTTCTACTTGCTATAATGCTCTGATTAAGGACATAGCACATCCACCACTTCTGAGATTGAAGGAGATTAAGGAAACATAAAAGTTAAATATAATCTGAGATTCTAGATTGGGTCCTGAAAAAGAAATACATTAATGACAAAACCAAAAATCAGAAGAAAATCTAAGCTGGGTGTAGTGCATGCCTGTAATCCTGGCATTTGGGAGACTTAGGCAGAAGGAGACTTAGGCAGGATACTTAGGCATCAGTTCAAGGCCAGTCTGGACTATATAGTAAATTCATAACCAGCCTGGACTACACAGCCTGGACTACACAGCAAGACCCTGTCTCAAAAAGGAAGGAAGGAAGGAAGGAAGGAAGGAAGGAAAAAGAAAGAAAGAAAGAAAGAAAGAAAGAAAGAAAGAAAGAAAGAAAGAAAGAAAGAAAGTTAGTTCATAACCAGCCTGGACTACACAGCCTGGACTACACAGCAAGACCCTGTCTCAAAAAAGAAAGAAAGAAAGAAAGAAAGAAAGAAAGAAAGAAAGAAAGAAAGACAAAGGCCTAGAACAGAACCTTCCCCCCAAAACAAAGAAACAGAAGAAAGTCTATAGTGTATTTAATAATAATATACCAATGTTAATTCTATATTTGATAATTTGGTATATTATATAATATATTAACATTAGGGGAGGCAGGTTAGAGGTATAATGGAAATGCTGTAGTAGTTTTGTAACTTTTGTAAATATCAACTTATTTCAATATGAGTTTCTTTAAAAAATCAGAAAGATAAAGAAATAGGAGTAAACCTTTTACTTATTTTAAATTAGGATAAGTATCTTGATCCACATGATTTCCTGAAAGAAATGAATGAGAGAATATCTAGAGATGAAATGTTTGGGCTAATTAATCTTTCAAGAACTATAGAGATAGAAACAATGCTAAAACTATAGAATGCAATTATTTCTATTTTTTCTCTTGAAAGAAAAATACGGAAACCTAAAATTATAAACCACCCAGATTTTAAATCATGCAGTTAAACTTTACAATACATTTAAGTGCTGAAAGTTTTACATGTATTTAAGAAGCAGCGTAGTGCTATGACCTAATTTGGTTTCAACACAACTAGTCAGGTCAGACTAACTGCAATCCTTTCTTGAAACTATTAATTGTTTTGTAGTTCTGACAAATGCTGTAAATACAGTAAATTTGATTTCAAGAAGGTATTCATCAAAGTTATACAAAATTTGCTTGGGGACTAGACCAAATCAAATATATTTTTATTGACTGAATGATCATTCATAGGTTTATGATTCAATGTACATGGCCAGTCTGCTATTAGAATTGTCTACTGGCAGTTCAAATGGTTTTGTCTGTAGTTCTATCCAAATAAACACAATTATCCATTAAACAGGATGAAGACATTATCAACTATACAGATACACTGGGTGTTATAAGAAAGGATGCTGAACAGAATTTTACAAACTGCCTTAAAATAAAATTAAATGGAAGCTAGAAGACATATAATTTATAGAATATGAGATAAAAATGCATTTTTGGCTAACCACAAGTTCAGTAGTTCTATTCATAGAATATAGTTGGTAAAGGGCTATACTTAACAACGAGTGATATTTATGCTTTATTAATATGGGAGATTCTTCTCACAAACTTGGTGTTTTCCACATTTAATTCAGTAGATTTAATTCAAGGATAAAAAGTGAGAATAAATCAATTTTCACAATAGATGGAGAAATTACAAGTGCCTTTAAACAATAACCTTTCTTCAGAAGTCATCCTGACCAGACTGGGTGGGAGGTAGGATCTCTTTATACCCGGTTTATAATCAAGTGGTGAATATGGATAGGGTAAACTCTTAATAAAATAGAGATGCTTACTTATTAGTGTATTAAGGGTTAATATCAAGTGAGATTATTTCATATGTGTTAATTCAATACAAGGCCAGAATGGCAATAGCGTCAGACCTGAAAGGGAAAGAGAGAGAGAGAGAGAGAGAGAGAGAGAGAGAGAGAGAGAGAGAGAGTGAGACAGACAAACAGACAGAAAGGGAAGACACTTTTTTTTTGGTACCAGGGATCGAACTCATGACCTTGCACTTGCCAGGCAGGCGCTTAAGCCATTGAGCTAAATCCCCAGCCAGGAAGACACTTTTAAAAAACTGGTAATAGATGCTGGTCAGTAATTTTCCTATAGCATCTTAGGTGTAAAGCCTGCTTTAACTGAATGAGCCCCTCTTTGATTCATATTATATATTAGGATTCTATCTGCAGGGCCACTAGATAAAAAATATTCTACATTTATAAATAAAACAAGATGAAACAAAAATAATCTTTTAAACTATATGAATGGGAAGAGATCATGGCAGCATGAGTGTTCATGAGTTTTGTGTCTCTTCTAGGGCATGTGTGTCATAGGCATACTGACAGCCTGAACTAGGATTTTGAAAGAGTGAGAATAAAGAGAAGGGATACACTTGTACTTCCTAAAGGTCCTTGTACTTGGGCCTAAAAAAAATTCAGCACATCTTTGTTATTAATCCAACCTTGGACTAGGAAGACTACCATACTTACTTGCCTGGTTGGTGGATGGCTATGAATCAAATGAATACAAAGTATGAGAGACAGAAATGTGAGAGTGGGGATGACAAATTCAGTTTAAGACATGATGATGGCTGAAATATCCAAAGACCATGGTTACTCGGATCTGCAGTTCAATGAGGGAAGCTGAGACTGTAAACTGGAATTTTGGATGCAATGGCTTACATGTGATACTATAAAAATAGAAAGTAAAGAGTAAAAAGGGTGGTGGATAATAATGGAATCTGAGGAATGTCAACATTTATGTGGTGGACATACAAATAACCTACAAAAGAAAAAAAAGCAAGAATAGCCATAAGGTTATAAACAGTACTGTGGAAATACAGATAGCTGTGTGGTAGAATGTATAGGTCAAAGTTTCCAAGAATATGAGATGTTGAAGAAAGAACAGTGAAGTAAGGACAGAAAATGATCACTGGATATAACAATTAGAAGATCCTTGGTGCCCTTGGTGAGAATAGTTTCAGGAACACAATAGAAAAGGAAGCCCAATTTTACTGAGATGTGAAGTTAATGAGAGATGAAGATGTGAACACAAGAAATATCACTCATTTGAGAACAATGGATGAGGCAAAGAGAATGAGATGACAGTAGCTGGAAAAAACAGGATAAAGAGAAGTTTGTTTTTCTATGATGATGAAAGAAAATTAAGGTACAGGAAAAAGGAAATACTAGAGTGGAAATGAATACATGGGACCAAGAGAGCTACAAGTAAAGGCTGGAGCTTGTTTTACCAGTATGTACCTGAAGGAAAATGCTATGACCACAGCCCCTAGCTATGATAGCATAGCATATATAGTGCAATTCCTCCTCCCTCATAATGGGTGACTGACTAATATTAGGCATATAAGTTAGTTAATGAGCTGCTACCTACAATGAAAAGATGTGACCTATATTGAAAAGATGAGTCAACTGGATTCTCATTAGGATTATGAACTAAGATATACTGAAACAATTGGCTGTCAGAGATGGAAACTCAGATGGAAAGGCAGTGGTACAAAAAGAAAGTATGATGCAGTCATGAGCCACATTAAATCTGAAGTTAGATAAAACAAAAGCAGTAAGTGGCTAAAGGATGCATCTGTAAGGTAAAGTGTATGGAAGTGGACAATGCAGATGTGTGGAGAGAGACAGAAGCTAAATGAGAAACCATGTTCCCCTTAGGAGAGACAGAAAGAATTGCTTTGGCATCCAACAGTTTTCCAGTTATGGAGGAGACAGGAAAAGAAAAGTGAGAATAGAAAAAGTTGATTTAAAGACTGAAAAACCTAATCTTCACTGATCTTAGATAAGAAAGAACAGGTGTTGATACAGGAATCAGAAGAAAATTCAAATATATTTAGTAAGGAAAAAGATTAAAATTAAATGAATTAAGCATTCAGTTAAAGAAATTGGAAAAGAAATAAAGAACGAGCCCAAAGAAGGGGCTGGTTTTTGAAAACATAGTGTTAAGGTCAGAGTGACACAGAGGGGGGCCAGTGGTATAGCACAGTGGCACAGTGCCTGTCTGGCAAGGTAAAGGTCATGAGTAGTTTGATTTCTGGTTAAAAAAAAAAGAGAGAGCAACATTAAATAACAACCAGAGTAATAAACAAGAAAAGAAGACTAAACAAAAAGTGACTGTTTGAAAAGATTAGTAAAATAAGCAGACTTCTACTCAGACTAAAAAAAGGAAGTCTGAGCAAAGAAGTACAGAACAAAGAGGAAATAACTACAGATGCTACCGAGAATAGAAAACACAAGAATGGTTATTGTGAACAACTACAAACAAAAGTACTTGAAAATAGAGATGAAATGGATAAATTCCTAAAAAGTACAGTATTATTCCAAGAAGAAATGAAGAACTTAAATAATATAGATATTGAAGTGACAGTTGAACATTACCCTTCACAAGAAAACACAGGATCATATAGATGGCTTTGCCAGAGACTCTACCAAATGTTCAAAATATAGGTTAATTATCATTTCATATAAGTTCTCTCAGAAGATACAATGTTAGCAAAAGATATCCAAGTTATTCATGAGTTAATATTTTGCTTCTGTACAAGATTAAAACAATACTACAAAATACTAATTCAGCCACACAGTGAATTTAGTATGTCAGAAAACAAGAATAAGATTCTGTGTTCATTGTGGCAAAAATATATTTGTTTCTGATAAGTCTTAAGTCAGAAGATATGCAACATAAAGCAGTGAAAAGTATAAATAACATACTGAACAACAATAGTTAACATTGCCTAAATGCCTACCTTAATAAGCATGACCTTTGGCTTCCAATTCAAAATTACAGCATCTCTTTAATGATTTTCACCAACCCTTCTTTCCCCCTCAATTTTTCAACTTCCCTTAGCCTACCATTGCACTGTGTCAGTAATAATAATCCCTTAGGAGTGTTAAGGTTGAACATGAACACCAAGAACACCCACTCTAATATCTGAGAAAAGGCTGGACTTCCCTTACACAGTTGTGAACCTGAAGCTAACATCAGATTTTCCAAACTAGGATAAAAATGAAAACAGACCAGAGTCACAGACAAGGGAAATCTGCTGCTGACTCCACAAATCTAGTAAGTCTGGCTAAACTTGAATTAGGATAACTTAGAAGCCCTGATTTAAACAATGAAATTAGTATCTTGTCTTCTTTGATACTATGCAGGAACAAATGAACTGGCAGTTTGTTTTAAATTTTGGGAGGTACACAATCTGTTTTTCAATATGGCTTCAACATCTATCCTCTGCTAATCTGTGAAGATGCCATAAGGTGAAAGATGACAGGAAGAGGGGCATGCCAATCATAGACTATGTTGCTTTACTGCTTTACTTTTGCTAGTTAGGGGAACAGAGAAGTCTGGATTATGTATTGCTTACTTTCCTTTGTTTCAGATTTTCGACTCTAGGCTGATGTATTTCTTCACGTTAGTGTAAGAGTTGAAGAGGAGATTGTAAAGCCTATGGAAAGAATATTTAGTGGACATAAATTTAAAAGATTACACAGGAATACTATCCCACAGGATGCCAAACTTCTCAGTTCTCTAAGATGTGCTAGGGGTTTCTTATTTTCTTTCATATAGAAACTCTCACAGGAGTAAGCTGAATAATTTGTTAGGAAGCCTTTTTCTTTAGCTCCCTTAGTCTTTATATAACACAACATCAAAAGGCCTGTGGCCCATAATACTTCTGGAACTAACTCCCAGAAATGCACAGAAGAAATAGACTGAAACTCCTAGCAGACAATTACAGCCTTCAAATAGCAATTCATTATTTATGCTGTTCTTACTGTAGAACTAATCATGGCAATAGTGAAATATGATACTTTGACTTCCAAAAAACCTCTTGTGGTTTACATTTTTAGAAAGATAGATGTTTGTAATAAATACCACTATTCTTATATTCTGGAAAAAAGCCAATGAAGTAATTTCTACTTCTGAGAAAAAAGTTTAAAAAGTTGTAAAAGATATACTGTATTACATGAGATGGAGATAAGATACAACAAAAAATAGTAAATGTTTCCTTTGTTCTTCAATAGTTCAACACAAGTCAGAGAGAACAGGGCAAAAAGTAGATACATGTAACAGCAGAATTATCCTTTTATAGAATACATGTTGTAGCCTATATCTCTTGTGGAACAAATGTAAAACCTAAGATGAATATTAATTTATTTCTTTTCAGAATATTTGTAAATATTAGCTTTTTATTGGACAACTTTATTAATACATAGTTGTCAGGCTGTTAAGCTTTGACTACAAAGTAATTGAATGAATATATGAACTGCAAAAAATTTTTAAGTTTCTGTTAACTCTCATAAACATATTTTCTAAAATCAGAAGATGAGGAGAACTGACAGAAATGCTGTCTGCTGATACTCGTTCCTTGCTTTAGATGACTCCCAAAGTCTATTACTTGGGAAATACATAATATCAGAAGAAAAGCATTCCAAAGCAAACATTGCATTTAGGCAAGAAAAAGTATTTTTAAAAAAGAGCATAAATTATATTAGACCATGCTGGTATTTTCCTAAAACCCTTAATACAGAGAAATACTAACATTGACTCATTGCATCTGATCAAAACAAGATAAAAAATAGAGCTGGACTACCTATTTAACCTGTAAATTTACTTTTGTTTGTGTGCTAAAACATAAGATCATATGATAAAACTACTTTCAGATGTGTTTTTTACAGTAAGTAGTATTCTGTAACATTGTTTCCAAAAACATCTGAAAAATAGTCAATAATACTCATAAGCCTCAGGTCAGAACATTTTCTTCTCTTGTCTCTTCTATTGTTAGGTTTATGAATGAGTCCTGGGAGTTACAATTTCTTGGCTTGAAAATGTAAATTTTTTTTAGGTTTAAGTAGAGTAGTAAGTAAATATGTGCATTCCTGTTTTACTTAGATCCTTTAAATTGTTTTTCTTAGAGAAATATAAAATAAATTCCAAAAAAGGTTATTAAGAACTTGAATACAAAAAGTGTTTAAAATTTTTAATTCAAAAGTATTGTTATGGATTGAATTAAATTCGTATGTTGCTGTCTTAATCCCCAATACAATTGTATTTGGAGACAAGCACATTAAGTGGGCAATTAAAGTTAAAGGAGTAGTGAGGAGACCTAGTCTGATAACACTGAGTCCTTACAAGAATGGAAAGTGACAACAACTGGCAAAAGGCCAAGTGAAAGACAAGAAGAAAGGAGGGGAATCAAACCCTCCTGTCAGCATGTTGATCTTGGACATCCTTCTCCAGATCTGTGAGAATATAAATCTTTCTTCTTTAAACTACCCAGTCTGTGGTATTTTGTTAAGAAAGCTCTAGAAAACTAATATAGTCATCCCTGCTATCTGTAGAATGGGTCCAGGACCCACGGTACATACCAAACCTGCAGAGACTTGAGTAAAGTCTCTTATGCAAGATGGTGCAGTATTTACATGTAACCTACACACAAGTTCATGTATGCTATAAATTATCTCCAGATGACTTATACTACCATCTAATACAGTGTAGTGCTATATAAATAATTGCTCTGCTACACTGTTTGTGTTATAATGACAAGAAACTACAGATGCAATATTTTATTTTTAACCTATGGTTGGTTGAGTACATGGATCCAAAATCTATACATATAGAGGATTAACTGTACAATTATACTATGCATATAATATGTATATAACATATATGAAATATGAAGCTTAAATTTAAAATCCATACCCCAGAGAGAATCATTATCTTATTTTTTTTCTAGGACTGGAATTGAACTCAAGGCCTTTGTAGTGAGCTACATCCCCAAGTTCTCCTATTCCCCTTTTCTGGTAATTTTTAAATTTTGAGACATGGTTTCCCTAAGTTGCTAAATTGTCCATATTGGCTTTGAGCTTGCCAGCCTTCTGCCTCAGTTTCCCAGGTATGCATCACCACACTTGGCCATTATCCTAAATTAGTTTTCAGTTTTTATTTTTTATTAGTATATGTTTGTAGTACATAATGATTACATTCTTTGTGGGGGGACCTGGTACAGGTACATAACATACCTTAATTCTTGTTTTCACCCAATTTCTTTCCCCTTGTTCTCTCTTCCCTCCATCTTGATTGCTTTCCCTTTTGCAAAAGATCTAAATTTTAAGTTTCCTGTTTCTTTGCTATAGGAAAAACCAGTCTTATTACACATTTAAGTATCTTAAAACAATATATCTTATTCCTTTGGTCAAGTTGCTTATTCCTCTGCCATTATCATACTGCCACTAACAGTCTTATAGCAAATCTTGTTATCTAGCAGCAAACATACCCACTTAATTCTTCTTTAGAAGTCTCTTAGCTATTCTAGGCTCTCACTTTTCTATATAATGTTTAGAATCAAGGCAATCCTGTTAGGATTTTTTTGCTAAAATCCTATGATTATATGAATCTGGGAATTTATATGAGTCTGGGAAAAACTCACATGTTGACTACATTCACTATATGAAATCCTATATACTAGTGCTACCTCCATTTAAATTTTAATGTTACTGCATACAGTTTATAGTTAATCTGGCACACTCATAACTTTTGTATCTATGTAGTCTGAATGTTTGTTGTTATCACAAACAGAACATTTTGTAATATATATATTTTTGTACTACAAATGTAACTTATTTTTGTATATTGGTTTTATAGTCAATCACCTTGCTAAACTTTTCCTATTATCTTTAATAATTTACTTATAAATTATTTTGAGTTTTTTGTGTCAATAATCGTGTCATATACAAATGAAGGAAGTTTTATTTTTTCCTTTCCAATAATAAAACTTTGTATGTTTTCTTCCTGTTCATGTGTAGGGATTATGATCACCATGAAAATGATAAATTATTTTGTTTTAATTCTAAAAAAAATATTCCAGCGCTTCATTGGGAATACTGCCATTTGTGGCAAGGTCTTATTTGTTACTTTTTAATCAAAGTAAGAACTTCTCATCTATTCAAATTTTATAAAGATATTTTTTCTTCCCATGAATAAATTAACTGAATTTTTAAAGATCCTGGAACATTTTTACCCTTTCCTTTAAAATGATAAGATATTGAATAACAGGTTTTTTTCCAGTTAAACCACACTTGCATTCTTTACATATTCTAATTTGTTATGATTTTTTTTGAAAATACATTTTGCATTTAGTTTGCTAATGTTTTGTTTAGGATTTTGTATTAATGTTCACGAGACTGACCTGTACTTTTATCTTGCTTTTTTGGTTCAGATATTAAGGGTATAATATAGAAATACATTACTCAGTTTGGTATTACTTTATTTTCTATTCACGGGAAGAGTATGTAAACTTGAAACAACTTTTATTTGAAAGGTGAGAGGTTAGTTACAACCATAAGGGCATAGTTTTTGCTTTTTATAATAGGAAGATTTTAACTAAATATTTGACCCTATAATGGTTATAGGACTATTTTACCTTTCCATATTTTCTGAAGTTACTTCTGGAAGGGTAGAATTCTTACTAGTTGGCACATTTCATCTAAGATTTTACAATTTGCTTGTATAAAATTGTTTATAGTACTTAATGTAGTATTTTTATATCTTTTAATTCTCTGCTTGATTATAAGCATACATCACTCTTACCTTCTTCTTTTGCAGTGTTGGTGATGGAACTCAGGGCCTCACACACGCTAACCAAACACTCTACCACTGAACTCCACAACCAGCCTCTCCCTCCTCTTGTTATTAACACATAATATCATTTAATTCTGCTTTTTCTCTTTAACTACCAGAGGTTTCTCTATTTTATAGGCCTTTGAAATGAAACAATTTCAGGTTTTATTGATTATCCCATCCACTGAATGTATGTTGTTACTTTATTATGACTTTATTATTTCTTCTGTTTTGGAAATTAAAGATGTTATTGATTTTTTAACATTAAATTGAAAGCCTAGGTTTTCAACTTCAGCCTCTCTTTTTTTCTAATATAAACATCTAAGATTACATATCTGAGAAATTTCTTAGTTTTTGTAAAGGTAGAAATTTTTTTTCCTGGTTCATGAGTTACTCAAAGGTAGTACAGCTTGTATTTAGATGTCGTCCAAAAGCCTCATGTGGTCATAGGTGAGGTTTTTCACAGGTGGCTGAACCTATGTGTGATTAAAGGTGATTACTCATCAGTCCACTGATTGGTTTGGCTCTGCCCTAATCCCAACAGTCTGAATAAGACATAAAGGACAGAATGATGCTGTTAAGCCACCTTGCTTCCTTGCTTTTTCTGTCTTCTACTGCCACAAACTCTTTTTCTTCTGGCAGGCCCCTCTGCCAAATCACCTTACCTCAGACCCAGCCAATTATGGACTGCAATGTCCACAAAGTGTGAAATAAACAAAACTTTACTTTCTTAACTTTGGGCATCAAATATTTTGTCTGAGCAACAGAGAAAGGTAACTAAGACAAAAGGTCTTAAAATTGTTTTCCACATGTATAATCTTTTTAAAGTAGAGGGGATGGATATGAGCAAAATACATATACTGAAATCCTCTCCCAAATGTGAAAGGGAAAGGTGAGGGCTATGATGGGAGGGGAAGTGAAAATGGTCAAAGCATGTTATGTGCATGTATGAATAATAACAAAAGGAAATAAACAAGCAAAATAAAAAAAGAATTTGGCAATAGACTGGCTTCTCTGCTAGGGGGAAAACAAATCCTTCTCTCTCTTTTTTTTTAATTTTAAAGAGAATAAAACAAAAGAGGGCAGAACAGAGCAGATCAGAACAGGACAACATAGGCAACACAGTACTTTACATTAAAACAACCAGACATTAACAGTAGCTATCACAATATCTCTTTCTCTGCTATAGTTGAGCATAGTTTCAAATACAATAATATCAAACATAACAAAATAGTATAAAACCATTCAAAGAGT